>LR749663.1:570359-704783 GCA_902729485.2 Mus minutoides | reverse complement strand
GAGAGAGAGAGAGAGAGAGAGAGAGAGAGAGAGAGAGAGAGAGAGAGAGAGAGAGACTTTCTGGGACCTAGAGCTTTGAGGCAATGATTCCTGCTGGTTGCTCTAATCCAGCAGCTGTCACCCTATGGGTCACAATCCCATATCAGATATCTTGTAGATCAGATATTTATATTATGATTCATAAGAGTAGCAAAATTGCAGTTATGAAGTAGCAAGAAAATAACCTTATGATTGGTGGTCACCACAGCATAAGGAGCTGTATTAAAGGGTCTCAACATTGGGAGGGGTGAGAACCACTGCTTTCTATGTTTTAGGATGAAGTTCAGCTCCCTTCCGAAAGCACATACAACTGATCCTTCTCAGTCTGAGGCTGCCTGCATTGTCTCATTCCTCACTGTGTCTCCTTGACTCTGCTTCTCTCTACCCCTAAGTCCACTGTAAATCTATCTACAGAGCATCAGTGAATTCCCTAAGTGACTTTGTGCCCATCCCTTGGCTTCACATATCCCTTTAACTACTCTCCATCTTTTACTACATCTGACTTGTACTTCTTTACTTATTTTTCCCTTGCTCCAGATTGGGCCTTGTCTCTGGAAACTTCAAGCTGACTTCTTCAGCCACAACCATGGGAGAAGGCCTTATAGGATGTTCCCCAAATGCTCTGGAGATATTTTTGTCCTAATATATAGTACACTGTGGGTTGTGTGCTTATTTTATGCTTTGACCTCATCAATAGCCTTCACAAGGTATTTACCCCTTGAAGTAAAGGCCACATTCAGTCTCTGCATTCCTAGTATTCAGGATGTGCTTGGCACAGAATGGTTAAGTGGGTCTTAGTAGAAGGAGTCTATGTATGATTTTCTGCAGATACACACACCAATATATCCTCAGACTAAGGGAAACACATTTTGCTCATGTGGCAATGGGCAGTTGACATAAAAACATTCAATTGATGACCAATTGTTTCCACATTCTTCTTTATTTCCTTCTTTGGATAATTACCCACAGTCACACACTTTATAATGGCTTTGGATATAAGTGACTGAATTATTATAGACTATAGGTCTTTCATCTTCAAGACTGACAATCTATGCTCCCATCTCTCAGGAGGGAGAGACTATTATAACTATATTTTTTGCTTACCAAGAGAATTGTTAATGGTTATCCTAGAGGGAAAAGTCTATAAATATCCAACCTACAATGAAGCCTTAAGCGTACTTTCTTCCTTTACTAATGAAATGCTTTTCACATGCCCTGTCAGAGTAGCTACGGAACCACGACACCAAGAAAGAGACAAAGCCAGTCATGAGTTTTTCCTTTACCTGTTTGGTCCTCAGTTTGGAATCCGATGACAGATTGTTGTAGGTATAATGTGCCTGTGTGACTCCACAGAAGAGAACAGCAACTATGCCTGAAACCCAAAAGAAGACCAGTCAAAACCAAAGTTCTTTCCCAAGTCAAAGGACAGGGCTAGAAAGTGGACTTGTTATCAGGAGAGGTGAAACTCTCAGTAATTACCATAATAATGAAACCCAGGTAAATCTTGCTACTTGCTTTAAAGAAGCCTTAGAATGGAAACATATAGGAAAGCATTAAACAGTAGCATCTTACTAAGAATGGAAGTAGTCGGGGCTGGTGAGATGGCTCAGCGGGTAAGAGCACCCGACTGCTCTTCCGAAGGTGATAAGTTCAAATCCCAGCATCCACATGGTGGCTCACAACCATCCGTAAGGAGATCTGGCGCCCTCTTCTGGAGTGTCTGAAGACAGCTACAGTACTTACATATAATAAATAAAATAAATATTTAAAAAAAAAAGAATGGAAGTAGTCTCTTTCTGGAGAGAAATGATGTTGTAGTCAAGAGTTAGAAAAAGCTACTCTTAAAAACATGTGAAGAAAAAAAATGTGGGAATCAACTTTGGGCTTCCCAGACCAAGGGCCAACTACTTAGCCACATTTTCTGTAGCTGGCACATCTACTTTCCACTGTGTGCCTTGAGAAGCCTGGAAAGTTTCCTGTAGTACCATCATAATTTAGTATTAAATCTATGAGTCACCAACCAAAGACCTGGACAAGGCTTTTGTTGCTCTGTTCAATGCTGCTGATTGCCAAGTATCAGACAAGAGACATCATGTGCCTCTTTGCATCTCTGGCGAAGCTGGGCACACTCTTTTTGCAGCTGAGCACCAAGGAGCACCTCTGCGCAAGCCATTCACTTCTGGAAGGTGGTAGGGCTGTGGTCTTTTCCAGTGTGCTTTCTGCCAGCCCATCTCTGGCCAGCAGCAGGGCGCGTTTCTTAAAGCCACATTACTCTGATCTTTAAATACAAGAAATGCCACATGCCACATGCCATGTGGGGACAGAGAATAACAACAGGACAAATGTGCTATTTGTTCCTTGGCTCTGCCACTCTGTTAGTGTCCCTGGGCTGGGTGGACCTTGGTGAGAGCTCCACTCTACTTTGGATTGAAGATTAGATTAATTATGGGAAATTGAGCCTAGAGGGGGGCTTGGGGAAAAACATAGGAGATAAGTACTCCTCAACTCAGAACAAGGGGACTGAACTGAATTTTAAGCAGCAGAGGTTTTCCATCTAAAAACACTCATAAATTAAATGCTGATGATCCTTAAGAGTATAGAGCTATGTGAGCTGAATACTAGCATTTCAAATGAGCTTAAAATAAAGGATTTTAAAGGGCTGAGCTTTTTCATATGTAACCTGCATGCATTTATTTACATGGTAGTTATTTTTCAAGTTGATATTAGATAAAATATTGTTAAAACATGTTTATATATTACTAGTACAGAGCCATTTATTTACATTGTATATTCCTTTTAGCTTTATGTTTTAAATATTTAGATAAAGAAAAAAAGAATCAAGCAGGAAAATTTGTTAAGAATTATATATCTAATAAATGTTTTTGGAGATTTGTGGTAAGTTTTTAGTTTCTTAGCCTATCTTGGGAAATTCCAAGGAAAGGGAAAAAAAAGAAAGAAAAAGAAAGAAAGAAAGAAAGAAAGAAAGAAAGAAAGAAAGAAAGAAAGAAATCTAACATAACTCTTCACAAAATTTCTATTAAAAAAAATCAACAAGGACCAGGAATACTTAAGTGTGGTAAGATGTTGAGGCAGTAGGAGGATCACCATTCATATTGTTTGGATATGAAATGTTTCTGTTTTTGTTTAAAGATATCATGGTGCATCTATCTCAAGTGTGCAAAGGAGTCCTCTGACCGAGGGATCACTGAACCCCTATTTACTGGGAAACCACTTGACCAATGTATCGATGATCTGGAGAGGATGTGTATAAATATAAAGGTGTGGTGGGTAGTGAAGTATTCTGAGAATAAGAATGGGTAAGATCTTTTACAGGGTCAGGAGGGGCTCAGCATGGTGGACACCTACCATGAGCTGGTTTCCTCTCCTTCCTCTTGGTTATTGAATTGCTGTCTCCTTGCACACAGGACAGGCTCAGGCTCCTGGTGACTCAGCATCCCAGCTTGCTGTCTCCCTCTGTTCAGCATAGTATCTTTATTTTCCCTGTGGTCCTGCCTTTGGGCTCACCCTTTCCTTCTCCCACTACACAGCATCAATTGCATTTATTAACCAAGCCCAACCACTTTTCAACTCCTCTAGCTCTAATGCCCTCTTCTAAGCAGTCATCATTTTTAGCTTGGATGACAGCAGTGGCTTTCGAGCTAAAGTTCCTACCTCCCTAGATGGTCCTTCACATTATGTTCAAAGAGACTCAGTGATCCTTCAAAAACATTTCAGGTCCTGTGAGTCTTCTGCCAAGAACATTGTAATGTACTCCCAGAGTCTAGCCCTGTTCTGTCTTCCCTCTCCACAGCCCTCTGGCCTTATTTTTAACACACTTCCTCCTGACTCATGGTCCTGACTACGCATCCTGCCCAAGGCCCTTGAGCATCCAGAATTGGGAATACTTATAGCAAAACACCCTTGTGGTTCCCTCCTTCCTTTGAGTGTTATATAGGGCATGTGAGACCATGCTTCCAGATAGGCATAAGAACTGGTAATGTTGAATGAGCTCAAACCCCAGGCATTGCAGAGGTTTGACAGCAGGAGTGGAGCCATTCCTGACCTGTCTCTGCACCTGCCCTGATGACCATGGGCGCTCAGTCACATAGCATAACACCTGGAGTTCTTATCCATGCTAATGAACTATTTAGATAGTACAGAGACTTCAGCCAATAGCCTCCCCTTCCTGGGTATTCCTCCACATAAGAGGTATATAATCCTTGGTTCACCCCAAAGAAAGTGTATGTATTTACATCCACCATCAAATAAACCAGTGGGAACAAGCAAGGATCTTCTCAGAGAGCTGCTTCATTAAGGACTGCCTTGACTAAAGAGTGGCAGTTAAGACTTCAGAGGAAGGCTTTCTCCACTCCAGCCCATCCAGTAGTCTTGGCACTCACACCCAATCAGATTCTACCAGTCCTGGATTTCACCTCCTCCTCTCAGCCTTATCCTTTCCATGTGGCACAGATGACCCAAGGTTAAGGAGGACCTCAGATCCATTCCTGACTTTCTCTTCCAGGTATCCAGAGAGGAGATCGGGAACCATTGTGGTCTCCCTCTTTCTGACTTTTCCCTGACTCTTCCAAGTGGTGCACAAGCAGTGCCTGGGCATCCCAAGGGAGAGGCAGGATGCAGTAAGACAGGGCATCTCTTCAGATGTCACATAAACAGACAAACTGCCCCTAACCACTTTGTAAGACTGACCATTTCATCATTCTTGACCTTTCTCTTTGGCTCCCCCGTTCCATGTTACCCAACAGTTTCTGCCCTTGTAGCTTTTCCTGCCTTCTTCACAGAAACAGAGCTTATCTCTGGCCACTCTAATCCTTAAAGAAGCACCAGGAACTTGTGGAATGGATAAGGGACCAAAGTCACCTGGGTCACCTTGGAAGTGACAGATGAGATGCAATTTCGCCCCAACTTTCTTTGCTTTTCTCCTTATGTTAGGCCATCTATGTATGGTTTGAAGAGATCCCTATCTATCTGAAAGCTGTCATTTCTGATATTCCAGGGAAGAAGATATGTGATATGGGGATTACACATCTGAGCTGCCTCCCCTCATCCTCTGAGCAGCGTTTTTACTATCACTCCACTGTCTTTCACTTCCTTGCCTCCTGTGGAACACTAACACACAATGTCCCTACTAAATATGTTCACAATGGTGTGTATGGCTACATCGTATGCATGACAAGCCATGAAGGTCACGTGATCAGAAGCTTGCTGTTGTAATTAAAGTAAAGCAACAAAGTTGATTTGGCCTTTACTATCAGCGTACATGATCATAATCCTATAGGCTGGTAATTAATTAAATCACATAAATTACTATGATTAGAATGACTTTTATAAGCCAAACACACTTTGAAACTATATTCTCTATCACCTAAGCCGTCCCTTCTTATTGGAAGTTTCACATTATGCTTTCGGTTGTCTGCAATCCATTCTGATCTGAAAATATTTGATGGAAAATTCCAGAAATGCTTCTGCTTAAAATAGCTTTTATTTTAGTTTATTGTTTTAATTGTGCACTCGGTTTGTATTTGTTGTTACTAATCTCCTACTATGACTAGAGGGTTAGGCAGTATCCAGGACTCAGGCACAAGTCGGTCTTCCACCGTGTCCCACAAGCAAGGAGGAACTGTAATATCCATAAAAAAATCCCATCGTAGAACAAATTCAGAGTGGACAATTTTCTGTTTTCTAATGCGCATTTAATTTGTAACCTAGGCAGTTCTTGTGTTACTGTTGTGTAGGGCTCTGCACAGCAGCCTTAAATTTAACTCTGTTTCAGACAGCCACATGTAAGAGATAAGAGGCCAAGGGGCTCTTTGCGCCAGCCACCAATCAGTGGCTTAGCTCCAAATCCATCTTCCTTACGGACAATGATCCTGGCTCCAGAGATCACATGCTACACTCTCCTGTGGGTGCTGTCTGCTTCTGCCAGGGTGCAGCCCCAGAGGGGGGGACTAGCAAACTGGACAGAGGTGGACAGAGGACCCCTATCTCCTGTTCTCTGCTCTGCTCTCTGCTTGGCTGCACCTTACCAGTGGTTCTTCCCCCTACTTCTGCAGGCATGTCCCGCCTCCCTCCCCACTTCACTGCTTGCCTTTTATAGCATCTGCAGGCCAGCTTTATACACCTCTCAGAGAAAAAAAGGCAGCCAGGCAGTGACATCAGTCAGGGACAGGGCCTCAGAGCCCCAGCTCACACTTCCTGTATGTGTTTCTCAGAGCACTGCCTAGTCCTGAGGTTCACATTTGCTATCTGCAACAACATGCTTGCCATTTAGAAACAGTATCAGCTTGCCCTTTAGAACTGGGACTATGAAGACATCAAGGCAGAGGAGACATTATATCCTAGAGCCCTAGACTCATTCTCTTTTTCAATTCTCTACGAGATTGGAATAGGTATTGCATTAGGGTTTTCGAAAGGAAGAAGTGGCTTAGGACTAGAAAGAGGTTAGAACAAGGACCACAGAAGTGGGACAGTTCAGACCTGGGCATGTCTTCTTATTTCCAGTCCCCATGGCCTTTGCAGAACATATGTCTTACTCCACAATGGAGTATGAACGTACTCATCCTTGGATATGTTCAGGCTAATGGTCATCTTCCACTATAGAAAGAACTCTTTTTCATCAAGTGGAAGGTAGATATATTTGAGTTCTATGCTTTAAACATTCCTAAACACATTTCATCAACCTTCCAGAATTAATATATCAATTTATATTATATGCAAATGTATTATTTTATTATATGTATTTAAATTATATTATTATATAACATCACTATATGTATTATGCATAATATTACCATATATGTATATGTATGTATGTATCTAATATTTAAAGAAAAAGGTATGTATTTTAGTGGGAAGCAGGTATGAGAGAGGTTGGAGAGAGAAGAACTGGGGGGAGGTTATAACTGTATTTTAATCAAAAATGAAATTGAATAATCTTGTTTAAATAAGCTGATTGCTTGTGGATTAGAGCTGTTAAAAAAAAACCTGCTTTATGAAAAAAAAAAAGAGAGACAAGGAGAATGGGGACTGCTGCTATGTCTATGCCAAGGGCAGAGGAAGCCGCACCCTCTTTCCTGAGTGTGAGCGTGGTTGTTTCTCACCCCTCCTGCTGCCTGTCCTCAGCCTTCACTGCTTACACCACACCTGTCATTGTCCTCTTTAAACACAAGAAGACCCCTACCCCTTCTGGAAGTTCTATTATGGCTTAAGAATCTGCATTAGACAGGAGAAATTCTAGAATTCAGCCAAACGCAGTTAGTTAATTCCAGATCAGCAAGTACAGGGTATCTTTCTGAAATACAATAATTTTGGATTAAGGCCCCAAACTCTACATTTTTATATTGTCAGGAGATATTCCGGTCCTTACACTGAACTTCAAGAAGCAATCTTTGACCAAGGTCAATCAGTTCACTTTTACTGCAGCTTGGTCTTAACCTTGGGTAGCCCTCAGATGAGACCCCTGCCTTGTTCTTGATTCTTGGATGGGGACAATACATTTCTTTTGTTTTCTTCCTCTATTTCTTATTTTGAATCAATGTTTCTTGCAAATGTTAAGGGAATTTTAAATCATATTTTTTCTGTTTCTCCTTCTCTGGCTTTTCTGAATCAACATGGTTCTATGAAATAATTTTTTGTTTCAGAGAACAATTATCATGTAGGAATTTTTTTCTTAAAAGAAGCAACACTGGTAAGCTAAAAAATTACTTCCACAGAGTAAGTTAACAATATATTTTATCATCTAATAGTTTAGTAAAATTTCCCCTCCAAAGAAAGGAAACAATGTCTATCATTTAATTGCTATAAAATTACCATGTCATTTTTATCAAAGTGTCATAGGCTCAGAAATTAACAAATGACACAGGCAACTAAATGTGCCCATTAGATATTTTGAAGTAGACTTTTCTTTTTTTGTTTGTTTTGTTTTTTGTTTTGTTGTTGTTGTGGTTGTCTGTTTTTGTTTTTGTTTTTCGAGACAGGGTTTCTCTGTATAGCCCTGGCTGTCCTGGAACTCACTTTGTAGACCAGGCTGTTCCCAAACTCAGAAATCTACCTGCCTCTGCCTCCCTAGTGCTGGGATTAAAGGTGTGTGCCACCACGCCCGACTTGAAGTAGACTTTTTTAATGAGGCTTATGTTGAAGATGAAATCATATTAGAAAAATTATAATATTAAATAATATTAAAGTTATAATAACTTTCTTAGAAATAAATATCATGAAGCATATACTCTCTGTCAAAACCAACAGGATAAAGCCAAAATTATTTGGAGGAAATTTCATAGCTTTATATAGAGCTTATTAGTAAAAGAAAGATTGATAGAAAGTGGACTGTTACCTTCACAAAGTTAGGCATAAATAAATATAATAAAACTCAGCTAGCATCTACTGATGCCGATGGTGAGTAAAATATAGAATGGCAAAAGAATGCTTGCTCCATGCCTATCAGGAGCCCAGAGGATCTCAGGACTGGGTCTCACCCAGTTTTTTATTATCTGTTTCTGAACATGGTTAGAAAATGAGTGTTTGCCAGGTCCAGCATAGCTTGGATTGGAGAACTTAATGAGGACAGAGTGAGGTTGCAGGAATGTCAGGTACACATACAGAAAAGCTGTGGTTTGGTAGCCTGTCTTCTCTCTAATAAAGAATGCCTTCTACACTTGCAACTGGGAAACTGATTATTATGCACAGCATATGGAGGAAGGGCTTGCTTATCTCAGCTGGGATGTTTTATACAGAAGCAGTCTTAGGGGCTCAACATTTGGAATGAGGAACCTGTGGCTGATTCTCTCAACATCCCCACATGGACTAGAGTAAGGCGCTGTCATTTCCATGGGTCTGCGGCATTGAGGTCCTTGGCATGACTATATACATATCAACAACATCCATTACTTCAGTATTCGTCTGTTCCCCTCCAGTGATATTGGCCAAGGACTTCACATCTTGAAGATTCAGCTTTCACATTTGGATAGCACTGAGATGTTTCTTGGGTTTGTTCTAAGTATAAAGCAATATTCTATACATTAACCTGCTTTCCCAACTAAGCATATTAATAAAATTCAGAAAATATAAAGTTTTCCCATAAATATTAGAAGTAGAAGAAATAAAGCAGACATAAAGGGGATGAATAAGTCAGAGAAACTCATTTAAAGAACGAATACAACTGTTTCCACTGAATGGTGTGACAAGACATACGTGCTTAGTACATTCTATGACCTTAGAGGTCATTTGTTGTCATATTCCACCCCTGCCATTACTGGAATGATGAAAACAGGTTAAGAAGACATTTCTTACTCTTAATAATCCAACCAGACAGTTCATGGTTGCTCTATCCACAATAGCTGGATATGGAAACAGTCTAGATGCCCATCAACTGAAGACTGGGTAAGGAAAACATGATCTGTTTACACGATGGACTGTATTACTCAGCTGCTCAAAAAAAGGAAACTCGTGGATGAAACTGAAAACAACTCACTAAGTGTCTACTCTAGGTCAAAACCAAAGGGATATAAACAAAATTATTTGGAGGAAATTTTATAGGGAGCAAGACAACATTAACTCAGAAAGACAGATGTCACATGTATCTCTCCCTTGCTGGTGTTAGATTTGAATTTTCAGGTATGTGTGCTCTATTGGGAAAACCCATAGAGGTTAGGCAGTTAGTAAAGGGCTTTCAAGAGAGCGAGGTAAAACCCAGTGACATAAAAATTAAAGGGGTAATTAAAGGGGTTTAATGGAAAAGGAAGTGTTAAAGCCAGGTTGGGGGATCAGGCAGGGTAAAGGAGGGCAGACAGGGAAGGCTCGGGAATGGGATAACCTCTATTGGGCTGTTTGGTCTGTGAGTCCTATAGACCTCTAAACATTACAGACTAGTGCCAATGCTACTGATTTGATAGTTAGACCCTATGTCTGAAGACAGCCTATGAATCTCTGAATCACAGAGCTTGGAGAAATCAAGCTGATAATGACCTGGAAGCTTTATCTGCACTGACTGCACTGACTAGTGTTAGAAGGTACGATGCATGCGTCCTACTGGAGGAGAAAGGAATCATCTGTCTTATCCAGCTGTGAACTCTGGGAGCCACAACACTGACTGATCAAACAATACTTGCTCACTGAGGCAACAGTGGCATGAACATAATGGGTGTAACCAATTACTCTCTGATTTGATTTAAGTCTGCTCTACAAGATGAAACCCATTCCTAGACAGGTCATAAGCTCTAGGGGAGAACCTGGTACTATTATGCTGCTAAATGGACATACTATTAAACTGACTCCTAGTGACTTATCTTCATAAGCCTATATTAATGTGCATCTAAACCCTTATCAGAGAAGCTTTTATTTGCAGTAGGTGGTGATAAACACACAGACTCACAACTGGTCAAGGTGCAGAGAATAAGAAACTGCCTATTTCTCACCCCTAAATGGAATGTGCATATCCCAACCCCTCCTCTCAAAGCTCAAGGGCTGAAAGAATGTAAGAGCAGAGGCATAGATAACTACAAGGTTCAGTCTTTTCCTGAACCCAGCAGGGCAGCTGCATGTGTGAACTCACAGGATGCAAGAGACTTAGGCCAGCTAAAGGCATACAAAAATCTAGCATGGAGAGGAGAGATGTGCACTATGTCCCACAACTGCTTGAGGAACTATTGGCAGTTGAACGTTGCCAGGAAAGGAATTTTCTTTAAGAATGCTCTAGTAGAAGGTTATGCATTTAAGAATATATGGGCAGCACACCCTGGAATCCAGGGTTTTTATAAAAAGAAGACACAATGTTGGGCAGGTAAGGGTTTGACAGAGGATCTGGGAAAAGTTGGGGGAGGGAGGGAGTGTGATTAGAATACATTGAATGGAATTCTCAAACAAGTAAGAAAATAAAAAAGGGAAAAATATTTTTCATTTTGTATTATATAAAATATGTTGATTCTATTTATATTACCTTTGGAAAAAAACAAGCAGCCATTAAATGCAACTCTGGAGGAGATCAGGAAGCAGTTTAGAGAAAGTAAGAATGTCTGACTCATGTCTGTGCACAGAATCGCCTTTCAGCATCTGCCCACTGAGGTTCCAGTGGTGGGCAAGGTCATAAAAGGCTTGGCCGCAGGGACTCATTTATGCAATCTTGAACAAAAATTAGAACCAACACTTTCAGACGCGAGTTAAAAGAACTGTTTTAAGAAACCACAAAGCACACAGTTCAGTTCAAATTCACTGGCAAGGAAATTCAGGAAACAGCTATTTGGTAAAAATAATGATACTGTTGGTATGTAAATTATTTCCAGGGAGGTCAGTTTCCATGCAACAATTGCTGCCTTTTGAGTAACCAAACACTATTTACACAGACCTCTGTTACTTATACTCTGGACCCCCTCAGAGACCTCTGGATCAATTTGCTTGCTTACATGATCAAGGTTCATGATCCTGTAACTGTAAATTATGTAAAACGAGTAATACTACATTGGGAATGAAGAGGCCTGGGACCCTTAGGTGATTGCTCAGACACTGAACAAATTGGATGATTGGTTCAATTTAAATTAATTGCATTCCACTAAATCCCATTGTCTTCTCAGTAAATTAAGAAGGGTAGTCTGTAGTTGTGGTTTTAAATTGGGACAAGACAACTAAAAGTTGGAGGAAAATATGAGGCTCTCATAATTTTTACAAGCATGCTTGTGTACTGTTAAGAAATGTAAGAACTCTTATGAACAAGAAATGAAACCATGTGGCATATGATAGACTTATTTATATTTTAGTCTGTAAGAGTCAGAAAATTTAGCAAGCACTATTGTAGGTAGTAACTTCCGGGCATCTTTCACTTCAAGTGTCTGTGTTAGGAACACCACCGTCCTTACACTGTGACAAGGTCTGTGGACTGTGGGTGGATACATGAGGTCCTACAAATGCACGCTGACCTCCTGTCCACCTCCTCATCCCCAGGAGATATGTCCACTGCTTGTCTCTCTGTATTGTCTCCAACCCATAATAATCTCAAGAAGACACTAGGGACTCAAATGCTTGCTTCTCGAATTAATTCTTCTCTATCTAAGGAAATGCTTATTTACTTTGAAAAGAGAATGCAGGGTGATGATTTATATCCTTACATACAAATAAATGTTTTATGAGGATTGATTACTAGTAGGGTCTATTTTTTTCCCTTATATTCAACTGTTTTATTCAAGTCCATTATCACCTATACACTCAGCCAGTGATAACATTATGCCCCATCCTTTTCTCATTAGAAGTCGGTAAAGACTTGAGATAGGGAAGTGTAGAAATAAATGTCTGTCACTCGGAGCATGATATTCTTTGGCATTAAATGCAGACTTGAGGGGTTTATGAGGTTGGAGAATATTGCATTTTTAGACAGGAAGTATTGATTATATTACCAGAACGCAGAAAGAGTGTAAGAGAAATAAAACAATGTGTCTCATTCTTCCACAGTACTCTGAGGGTCTCAAGGTTGATGGGTTATTTTTCAGGCTATGCATTTCTTCACTCCTGATCTCATAAAAGAAGCCATTCTGACAGCTTTGCTGCTACTACTGAGAGAGGACTTGGAACTGGAAGTCAAAGATTTAACAGGATGGAAAACTCCTTCAAGGAATATGAAGGAGTCTAAGTTTCCAGAGTGTACATTTACTGTCTTGTTCCCCATGCTTGGCAGCTGGGTAGCTGGCAGATTGGTTGGGAATCTGTGGAACTTAAGAGGGAAAACAGCATGAACCTGGGTTCTCATTCCTGACTTCTCTGGCACAGACAGAATATGCATTTCAGAATTATTTCACGTTGCAGTTTTCAAATTTCTTCTAAGCAACCCCCCATACCCCCAAACCCCTAACTTTCTATGTAAGAAAATTCTTACTTATGTGACTACTTTTTACAGTTTAACTTGAAGGTTAGGGGAGGAGAAGAGAACTCTTTATTTTTTTTCTTAGATTCCTGACATTTTGCCTAAGGTTTTGGTAATTTATCAGCCAAAGCTCATCTGCCTGTCCATTTCCTTAGAGTCAATGAACACTGTTGTAGCAGGATAGCTGGAATTTTATTTTATTTTATTTTATTTTATTTTATTTTATTTTATTTTATTTTATGGTTTTTTTCGAACAGGGTTTCTCTGTATAGCCCCGGCTGTCCTGGAACTCACTTTGTAGACCAGGCTGGCTTCGAACTCAGAAATCCACCTGCCTCTGCCTCCCAAGTGCTGGGATTAAAGGTGTGCGCCACCACGCCCAGCTCTAATTGCACCTATTAGCTGGAGTTGTACCTGCCCAAGTGGCTGTTCCACACGGGTAGGGTCATGAAGCTCTTTAAGTCACCTAATTGTTGTCGGTGAGAGTTAGTGACAATTGCTAATCTTACAGAATCTAGAACCAGCTGGAAGAGGGGCTTCCAGGAAGGGCTCTAGGGGGTTATCTTGGTTATATTAATTAGTGTTTGAAGACCTGCTTGACTAGGTGGGACCACTGCCTGGCAGGAGCTCCTGGGTTCCCCGAGACGGAGAAAGCATGCACATTCATCATTTTAGCTTTCTGCCCGTAGGTGTCATGTGACCAACTGTTTCGAGCTCCCGCTGCCTTGATTTCCCCACTATAGTGGACTGTACCTTGAACTGGGAGCTAAACTCACCCCTTCCTTAAATTGCTTCTGTCAGAGTATTTAATCACAGCACCAGGAAAAGAAATGGAGCGTGTCCTTCCCCATCCTGTTTTAGGGCAGGAGGCCACTGAAGTACGCATCCGAAAATATCTTTGACTCCCTTTTCTTCCCTCACCTGTATGTTGGTTATTTGTGTCACAGTCTGACAATTTTTATACTTCCGTGCAGAATATAGCGCCTGAGAACTCATTTCATCTTTTTTTTTTTTTCACTCTGCCTCCTGACACTCTGAGGTATTGCTTGAGAACACTCACAGCGAAGAGGTCAGGGTAAGATTATCTACGACTTCAGTTACTTGTACAGGCGGTTTGGATATTGATATGAAGGACGATTTGGTTCGGGAAAGTACAGGCGTGAGCTGATGAGCCGCATCTGGGGAAGATGTGTGCTGTACCTGTTTACTGAGCCTGCACTGTGGTTTGCTCGCCCTTGGTTCAATGTGTCAGTAACTAGTCTCCTTGGGAACCATGGGTACTTGTTCCTGCAGCCCAGAGACCTAACATATTGAGCCTGTTCCTTATCTGTCAGGAGTCTTGTCTACCTGATGTATAGATAGATGGTCCTGTCAGTGTGAAATCAAGGGTAGTGTTGAGCCAAGAGGTGCTAGACAGATTTGTTTTTTAAAATCAGTTCAAATGAAGACCCTCACGGCAATTTGCTTTAGTTATAGAACAACATAAATATTATATCCCAGGCCAGTCATACAATATGTCAGATGCAAGCCAAATGGAACACATTCATTTCTAAGCAGAAAGCTTTTATTTTGTTTTATTTTATCTTATTATTTTTTTTGTTTTAGAACTTTTCAACCCCTTTTTGCCAGTCTGTGAGATGGTAGGGCTGAGAAGCAACAAGCCCAGTCACAGAGCTCCAGTGAAATCTTAACATGTCAGGAGAAGTTGCGGAGGGAGTTCTGTTTTCTTGGGCTATTGTGAAAGAGAAGAGACTTCCCCCAGGCTCCCTCTTCACTCCACAAAAGCCTTTCAGGAACTGACCTGACATCTGTCACCTCTTCCTCACCAGGCAGCATAATTAGAGCCTGAGACTGCAGACCAGCAGGGACATGCGGGTGACAAGACAGACATGGCTTCACTGTTGGGTTCCCTGGATGTGCTGAAAGCATCTTTGTTGCCCCTCTTGGTCAGCTCTCAGTGAATGGACCAGATAAGGACTAGCATTAACCTTTGTATGGTTGTTTACCTATTTATCTGTCCCAGAACCTTTACTCTCTAGGCTCAGACTTCAAAGTCCCTCGGTTTTGCTTAGCAATCAAAGCTGGTTTTCTTCATATTTTACAAGTATATTTTCTTAGAAACCATTCTTGGCTGAAATAGTGTGCTATATTGTTTAAATTTTGTGTGAGAAAGTGAGTGAAGTATGCCAATGCCCTCCCTCCTTTCTCCGTGGCTATAAAATAGGCCCTGGGAATCTAAAAATGGAAGATGAATTTCTTCGAGCCGATCCTAGGAGCAGGGAATCATTAGACACCGTGTCAGTGTGGCCGTTAGAAATCACTCACATTGGTATTTAATGACAGTCCTGAAAGTTTGCTTCTGGGAAAAAAAAAAAAACTGGACCCCCCAAAGTCTCAGCTGGGAAAGAAGATTATAAAAATGAATTTTCAAATCACCTTTCCAGCTGTGCTTTTTGGTTATCTTCATAAACTGAACATCAGCTCCTATGACAGGATTCAATTCCATTAGGGATTATGTTATACATAATGCTGTTGAATTATTTTTTCAATTTGAAATAATGGCTTAGTAACCTAATGACTTTTAGAAAGCAGGTCCCTGCATGGGGAAGACCTCTACTGATCAGAAGACAGGAACACAGGTATAGCAGAAATCTCTTGGAGAGAACATGTCAGGGTCTCCCATTTTCTCAAAAGTCACATTCAGTATGTGGACAGATTCGCTCCCTAGAAACTAATGGAACCCCTTTGCTCCAGCAGTGAAGAGATAAGAGCCAATTAAAAGAATGGCGTGTCCCAGTTCCTGTGAGTCAGCTGAAGAGCCCAAAGCCAGTGGCTGCTCCCTGCACAGCTGGCTATGAAAGCCAGGCACACACAGCCTCATACATTCTTCCTTGCTGGAGAATCCCCACTGTCCATCTCAATGTGAGCACTCTCCTCTCCTTGGAAGGCTTTCCACATTGACACTTTATACTTGTCCAGTCTTCCTAAGTCAGCTTCCCCAACTGCACTTGTTGTAGTATTTCCAGTAGCTTCAAACTTCTGAGGAACAGGAATGCCAGCCTTCATTTGCATGTCTGAAAGCCACTTGTTTTCTATAAAACCAAGTTCTTCTGTGTGACTATTGAATGCTCCCAGGTGGTTTCCAAGAGACTGAGAGATGGGGTTGTGGCAGACATTGAAGTGGAAAAAAAAAATCAAAGGAAAAGATGATGGAAATAAATCAAATGATCATCATCAAATTAGTAACATCTGAAGAGAATGCTGGAGCTGTGAAAGTGAGAAAGCCCCTTCCCACTGGAGTGCTTGTGATGGTTCTAATATGAAGCTGAAGTGACAAGGATCATGTGCACCATGCAAACTATCTTTAAAAAGCTTGATTTTTGTTTGTTGGTTTGTCTCTTAAGTCTGCACCTGGCATAAGATGGCCCCAAGTACTCTTGACTCAAGGCTGTGCTGCCTTTGAACCTCATTTCCTTCCTGGTCTGTCATCAACTTGTGGGTGGCTTGTAGATCATTATTTCCTTGATCCTGTTTAGGCTTCTTTGTGAGCAATCAGAACAGACCCTGGTTACTCTCACCAGAGGGAATTTATTGGAAGGATACACAGTAAGTCTCAGGGGAGAAAATGCACCGAGCAGTACTAGGGTTTCATTGGCAGGAAGGAATAGAATGAGGTTCTGCTATTGAGAAAGACAGGTACCAGAACTTATACAACTTCCTATCTCTCTCCTAAAGATTTGCATCCTAGGGAAAAGGTTTGGTGGACCTGACTGTAGAAGCTGCCAATCATTTTAGTAAGGGAGGGTGAAACACCTTGCTTAAGACTGTATTATCCAATGGAGTGGTGTGTGTGTATGTGTGTGATTTTCTTAAATTATATTGATATATTGCTATCAGTGGAATTGGGAATGGGTGGTAGTCAGATGTACTAGCACATGACTACTACATTCCTCTACTCTAGACTAGGTTGTTTTCCTATCCACATGTCTTAATTTTTAGCTTAGCACATATGGAAACCAAATTATAGGTTAATGAAATTCATGATGATTATTAACTTGGTCAGTGGATCTCTTCTGGGATAGCCTGACCAATAGCCAGAAAGGAACTCTAGGAATTCTGTCAGGTACAGAGGAACTTCCTGCTCTATCATGGAGCCGGGGATGCACAGTAGAGATATTTGCTTCTTTGATAAGCTATACTGACTTATTCAAAGTTTCAAAAGACAAGCATCAAGGCTTGGGAGACTCAATATGTAGTAGACTGAGGACCTGATTTCAGTGCCTCAGAATCCAGTTGTTTGTTTGTTTATTTTAAACCAAGCCAAAACAAAACAAAGCAAAAGAAAATTGAAGACAGCAGCATCTTGTAAACCTAGTATTGAGGAGGTAGAGACAGGAGAACCCACAGGACTTGGTGGTCAACCAGTATAGTCAAATAGTTCAGTGAGATTGAATTAAGTAGTTCTAGGTTCAGTGAGATTGAATTAAAGAGATTGAAGAAGACATCTGATATAGATCTCTGACCCATGTATTTGTGTATACATGCACACACACATACACACACACCAAAAGGTACAGAATGAGTGTCTTTGATGCTTCAATCATGACTTTGTTGACCTGGTAGCCTATTGCAACATCTGTCCTTTAAGCCTATGTATCAGGTCAGTACTGTATTTCAGAACCACAAAGAGTAAATGAAGTAAGATAGTGAGACCTAGATGTGTATGGACAAGCAAGTCCCCATTCGTTGTAGAACCCCACATTATAAAATAGCTAAAGAGATACTTAAAAAGTAATTTGTAAGTCTAGTATGAAGATAATCATAAAAATTTACTGAGGGCCATACAAAGACTTAAATAAATAGAGATATAATTCTCAAATTATTTTCTGTTTTAAACATAACATCATTTTCAATTTATTTAGAATTACGAAACTATGAATACTACAGATAGAAGAGGGCCTTTTAAAATGAGGTGAAAGTGTAGGAGATTGATCTTTTGGAGATATATGTCTATATACCTACATTAATTTTTGAGATTTTACTGTGTACCACATGCTTGCAGCATCTATGTAGGCAAGAAGAGGACATTGGATCCTCTGGAGTTGGAGTTACAGATGATTGTTAGCCACCATGTGTATGCTGGGGACCAAACCTAGGTCCTCTGGAAGGGTAGTCAGTGCTTGCAACTACTGAGCCATCAGTCATCTCTCCAATCCTTATCTATTGGATATTAAGATAAACCATGAAGCTGGGATGATTTAATGAGTGAATATCAAAGGCTAAGTGAACAACGGGAATCCCAGAACATGCACGTAATTAATACACAAGTACACAGACGGGTTTAAATCCATGGGTCACTAGGACAAGTGGCTTACTATCTGGGAAAAAAATCAACTCCCTATTCTACTCAAACAACTACCACAATAAAGGATATATTATCATTAAAGAAATGTGAGGGCCTTATAGAAAGAGGATATACTTATTCAAAACTTGAAAATGTCTACACTAACCATGTTACATGAGAGAAGCAAACAAGATGTAACATATTTAAAAAGGAAAAGGCGGCAATGACCCACTTGTAATCCCATCATTTGGGAGGTAGAGAATAGGATCCCTGAGAGCACTGGCTAGCCAGACAAGCTAAATCAGTGAGTGATGACTTCATTAAGGACCCTGCCTCAATATTATAGGGTGGAGAGCAACCACAGAAGGTACGGATGTCAACCTCTGGCCTTTACATTCATGAGCACCACATACATACATGGGAACATGTGCGCTCACGTGTGCGTGCGCGCGCACACAAACACACACACACACACACACACACACAAAATAAAAGGGCAAGTAGGAGTTGAAGTATATGACAAATGACACAAATGACAGCTTACCTTTCTTGATAAAGGGCAATGAGAACAAAAGGTGGTGGGACGAGGAGTTGCCTGAGAAGAAAGGAGGACCAAGAGCTTACACGGTGGGTTGGCAAAGATGAGATGCTGATAAACAGCAGCATGCCCTTAGGAAGCCTTTGTCCAGTAAGAGGGGGGTGCAGAGGGAAACAGAACTCAGTGATCAGATCAGTGTGTTTAATAGGTTGATGTTGTGAGTGAACGCCCATGTTGGCTGCAGCATAAGGAAGTCTGACTATTACCAAAGACAGTTAGGGTAGCTCCCATAAACTTAGGATATTAGCCCAGAAATTCTGTTCTCAGGTAGTTATATAACTAAAAATACATGTAACTAGCTATAAGCAGTAGTACTTCAAAAATATTAGTATTAAATCCTGTAAACAATCGAAAGGCTTGGTAGAATAAGCTAAGGCAAGTTTATGTACCATAGTATTGAATGTCATAAAAAGCAATTGTTATAAACTTAGTTGTTTATTACTTTTCTTAAGTGGACACAGTAGAACATTAATAATAGTTATAAATAGGAAGTGATGATACAAGCTATTTCTAAATTGGTTTCCTTCTGCAAATGTATACTTTTAACATCTTCTACAGTAAATGTCTTTTCATAGAAGTAAGTTAACAATGATGATATATATGATAAAAACAAACATGCTATAGTCAAAATGGCAGAAATCCTGTTTTCAAAGCAAGTCTTATGTGAAAACCAACTCATAGAACCTACAAAAGGAGTGAAGTAAACATGGAAGGCTCACTGTCCAGCTTCCAGCATGATGTTGTTGAGGGCCTACCTGGTGATGTTTAGGCCCAGGGAATCATTCTGGGAAAAGGTGGCTTATGGGTACAATATGCAGATCCTGTGTGCTGCGTTGTTAGTATGCCAGGCAAGCAAGCCACCATGACTACTGGTCTCCATCATTCCTTAGCTCATTCCATTTCATACACCACTCAATTCACTGCTGCATATTCATTGGGTAAGTATTTTTAAAAGACCCCTAGGTTTTGTCTTTGCACCATACTAATTTACTTCTAGTCTAGGATGGTCCCATTAGCATGAGGTGAGATTAGATTGCATTGGCTATTAGAACCTCAGATTTCATTGGCGGTGAATATGGGGGAGTGACCATATGAAGAACAAATCTCCAATTTTTCAGGATGGTTATTAAAGACATTTCCATTCTGCTGTTCAAACTCTGCCTATGATGATCCAACAGATTAAAACTCCTAAAATTTTAATAACTCCCACTTAAAATTTTTTTTGCACATCTTTATAAATAAATGTGACTTTCTTTGACAAGGCTGTTTTAGTCCTGAGTTAGTTAGCATGTTCTCTTTTGACTTTTGCTAGCAGAGGGCTCAGATGCATACCCATTGCCAAACTATAGCAACACACAGCCACCTAATTTTGCAGAAAAACTCTATCCCAGTACACGAATGTTTATTCTCAACTAAGAGGCCCCATGATGTGCATGGCTGGTATTATGAGTTGTTACAAATCCAGATTGGAAATCGGCAAGGATTAAATAACAAATAAACACGTAAGTGAGTTGGACCTTCCAGCCTTGGTCGTTGGCAGTAGGAAATGCTCATAGCTAGCTTGGTCTGAATCAAATGTCTCTTAGGCATATTGCCCCAGTCTGGAATACTGCTCAGGAAAGCCTGCTGCTGAGTGCAGTCATAGACACTGGGGTCTTCCTACTACCAAAGCCCATACCTGCTGTTGTCCATCTGTGAGGTCCTTAGGCATCCAGTAAGAGTTCCAGAGAGCTCAGAGTCATGCTTATTGCCAAACTATAGCAACACACAGCCGTCTAATGTCTAATTTTGTAGAAAAACTATCCCAGAACATGAATGTTTATCCTTAACTAAGAGGTCCCATGACATGCAGGTTGAGAAGTCTGGTGAAAGAGCAAGGTAAGGTAAAAAGAACCACCATATAGATTCCTGTGGACTCTAACCTTAGACATACTTTCTAGAGCAAGATGTAATTGAATAGACTCTGAAATAGAAAATCTTCAATCAGAAATGTACATGTTTTAGGTTTGTGTGCGTGCACATACTTGTGCGCGTGCGTGAATGCACGTGCGTGCGTGAATGCACGTGCTTGCGTGCACGCTCGTGCTTGAGTGCATGTCTATATTAGAAAATACTCCCTAATCTTCCTAGAAGGTAGTTATTCTTCCTGTTGGCGTAATGTAGATAACTTTACAAGTTAACTATAGAACAAGGCACAGAAGAAAGGGAAAACAATGTAACTGTGATGTAAGGGGTTATTTCACTTAAACGATATTATCTATTGTAGGCCCCCCAATGCACAGTGATTCAGCAAACTCCTTAGTAACATGACAACATATCAACATAACAGTCTTTGCATTGCAATAATTTGGATAGAGTGCCCTGGAAGGTGGCATCCAGTGGTTCCACCTTGATTTGAATATCATGAGAACTTTCGAGGTAGAGTTCTAGCTAGAAGCCTGTGGGAATACAGGGCCTGTGGGAATACAGGGCCTATGGGGCTTTGCAGTGTTTCGGGTCAGTTTATCAACTGGTCATCATGCTAAAATGAGATACAGTAACAGGCCAGAGATGACCAACAGCAAATGGGCAAGGCAGGCTCCTGGGACCCAATATCCCTCTGTTGGAGGTCGGCCTGGTCTGCCACATTGGGGGCTCGTTTGTCATGGGACTGCCTAAGACTTTGGATTTGAAGTTTCTAGCTTTAAATCTCAGCCTCACAACTCAGCACACAGTGGACTGGGACACTTCTGAGCTTTGAGTCTTTCTGTAGATTGCAATCATCTGGGACAGTGGTTTGTGGAGCATCTTCAATGAGTATCTATTTTAACTGTTGCTTAGGCTAGTCATCCATTAGATTGAAAATATCCCAAGAACACAGATTTTTTTCTTTTTTTCTTTTTCTTTTTTTTACTATAGGTAATGGTATTGTCGTGAGTCCCACAGATTTCTTGACAGTTAAAATGTGGTAGGTAAATAAGTGCCCAGTACTGAACCATTAGAGAAACAGAGGCAGGCTGAAGAGCTCTGGTGACTCTGATCCATGGAAAGTATCAGTTGGTACAGCTACCCCAGTACAGCCCCCACAGGGACAGACCAACAGTTTGGTTGAGGAATCCATAGCAGAGAATCTAAAGTCCATGAGTCTTAAAACAGTTTTCCCTAGATCAACTGTACAACCTCGGAGGGCTCTGCAGACTTTCTGCCATATGTGACATGAACACCACTGGCATTTGGTGTTCTCACTTGTCCAGGAAGCCTTGCAGAGATTACAAACACTGATGTGTATGAGACTCGCACACTCTGGAGAGGAGAGGCTGCCCACACCAGAGCCTGCTTCTAGGAGCCAGAAGCCACTGACTTCTTTCTCCATAGAGAGGCTGGGTGTGTGTGTCCCTTCACAGTGCATGTAGCTTTTCATTTGTAATGTCATCCATCATAACTATCGGCCAGTCCCTTTCACCGTCCCCTCCTGTCCAAAAGGAAGACAAGAACATTTTGAAATCATCCTGTTAGACTATTCTGCACAAAGTGGATGAATTATTATTATTTTTTTATTATTTCTCCCCAGGGAGCTCGGCAGAGGCTGATTTTGATAGAATCCATTCAATTCACTATTTAAGAGAGACTTCATTCCCCCTCCTGCTGGGCTGGGAAGATTCCACACCCCGAGACACACACAACAATCCATATTCACAGGCCTTGCTCACACTACAGCACAAAGCACTGACCTGTTAAGCCGGCAGCCTCTGCAGACAAGAAGGCACTCCAAGAAAGGAGGAAAAACAGGCCTGTCTCCAGCATGGGAAACTCATGGAGCTTGGTAAATTTGGTCAGGTGACAAGGCATGTTAAGGAAAACAACAACTGCTTTTATAACTCAATCTCCTTGTTGCCTAAGAGGAATGGACTTGGCCACAACAGTTGCAGAGCCAAAGTCTGTTTATTCATGTCTGAGTAGGGGTAGCACCCAGGCCTCAAGGAGTTAGCGTTATGTCCATGCTCCACTGCAGGCTGAACACACCCACAAATATTCATTTTTTTTTCAAAGGGTCTCTACTAAGACTGTATAGCAGCGGGCTGTGGGTAAGAAATGTCCTGAATATGGTTTGGTCTCTGGAGTGTCACCTCAGAAACACTGGCAGGTAGAGGAAGGGCAAGCAAAAGATTGTGCCTTGGAATCAGAAGAATCCCTTAGAAGAGGTGATGGTACTGGACCCTAGGATGTAGCCTGATGCAGGCCCCTCTGTGCAACCCTCTCCCTTAGGGGTGGAGATAGAGCAGGGAAGGCAGTCATTCATAATGAGAAGGGAACTGCTCATCCTCTCTTAGTATAAATAGATGGAGGAGAATTACTTTGATTTTTAAGTCAAATAAAATAACCTTTGGCAAAAATTTTGGTTCATTTAGACAAAGGTGATACTTGGTGATAATCTATAAATTCTAAATTAGAAAAAATAAAATAAATGAATCAAGGATGCTGACCCAATCTGGGCAGAGAATGAGTTATGGGGAGATAGTTAAGAGTCTGCAATGATGCGAAGTTGTCATATTGCTAACATGTTTGTTAGGCACAAAATGCTCTAAAAACAATGAGGTATGATTGGCTTCTAATCTAATGTTTTTAGAAGAAAATAATGAAACCTATTCGACATTAGAAGATAGTGCATGTTATGGAGAGAAAGGCCTGACCTTTAACCTCTCGGGTGGAATATTTGTGTTCAGTCCTTGGCTTGACCACACACACCGAGTATGTGACTACCAAGCAGTGAACTAGCCTCATCCTCACTTCTGTCCCATGTGACTTGGCAATAAGAATAATACATCTCCTCCCAAGTTTAGAGAGAGAGATGGGATGGGTATGTGGACAATGATTTGTTCAGTTTTAGATGACCAGAATACCAAGAATCAGAATGGTAGGAGTCAAATTTCTCTGCTCTGGTAGTCATAGACCTAGCCCACTTGGTGCCTCCAATTCTCTGAGGGGAAATTGGATGAGGGCGTTATCTGTCTGCTCATTGCCACATGCACCTGTATAGAATGATACACTCAGAACAGCACTGTCACATACTGAGAGCTATGGAGAAATCTCTATTAGCAGCTTAGGTCAACTTCTTTGGGTAAAACACCCTTCCTGGAAGGTGTGTGTGGTCAAGCCAAACACTGAACATAAATATTCCATCCCAGAGGTCAAAGGTCAGGCTTTTTTTTCTCTCCATAATATGCACTATCCATCTTTAAAGAACTGGATGTGACTTTATTTGGAGTAAAACATAGGCTTACCCGGGTCCTTTACTATACCCCACACCCCCTTTGTTACTTAGGAGGAATGCTTTGCAGCTCCTCAGGAGTGTTCTCTTAATCCTTACTAGGTTTTTTGGGGGGATGGGGTGTGGAGCTAACACTTTCTTGGTTATCAGATTAGCTCTGTATCTAAGTAAGCTATAGAATATCTCTTCCTTTAACCTTCTCCAAGAAGTCATTAGTTCTGAGTTAAAATCCAAGTCTAGAGCCTGAAGGCCTGTCCTGAAGAGACTACCTCACCATTGATTGACAAGATGGCCAGATTAGGGGTAGACAGACAGCTGTGCACACCTGACTCCCCACCCCTACCCCTTATAGCCTGTCTATAGAGTCTTAAAGCCACCAAGTGCCAAGCAATTGGCCCCAGCACTGTCCTGGGGGACTTTCCCTTGGTCCTTGTCACATCTGTTTCTATGCTTTCTTGCAGATGTGACCTGACCCCTAGTAGACTTCTGGCTTCCATGACTGTCCCCTTTCCTTATCAGCCTGTTCACTTCTGTGGCCACATGTTCTGCTCTGCAGCCTTGGGGGGGGGGGTCTGATTTCAACTTTCCCACCTAGTCTGCACTGTCAGAATAAAAAGCCTGCTTTGGAATCCCAGCCCTGAAGCACCCATAGTTGTATGGGTGTTTCACAATCAAATTGTTTAATTGTTGGGGATTCTTCAGCTGTACATAGAGGGTCTACCTTCCAGGATCATTGTACAAAATGTCTGAAATTAAAAAAACAAACAAACAAAAAAACCACTTAGGTTTTTAGAGGGGTGACAAAGTTCTAAGTAAATCCTAAGTGACAGTATTAGCATCATGTTCATTGTTCCTATTAAGGGACCCAGAGTTAGTATGGGAGGTCCCTTACCACCTTAATCTCCTGTGTAAAGAGAGGGCATAAATGCTACAGGATGGATTCAAATAAGGAGGAGCCTGTGGAAGCCTTGGCACATGCTACACTCTCAGTCCATGTTCTCACCATCTACTCTAGTGCAGGCAGCATGTGACCTCGGTCATAGCTCCATCTAATGATTAAGACACAAAAGAAACCCCACATATAGTAGGCATTATTTCTTCACTCCCCACCCCCACAATACAATTGGGAAGCTTTTTAAACCCATATTGGTCATTGTCTTGACTTATCAGCTGCAGACCAACAGCAGAGTGTACTCCCCCTTATCAACTATACTTGATGCTATTCTGTTTTTAGCCTTGTATCTTCCATCTTTTCTCTTTACCTTCCTGTACTTGGTCTTGATGTCCTATACCCAAAACTTTCCATAGGTGCCAATGTTTCTAAGGCTGTCTAAGAGACAGCATTCTCAACAGTGGTAGGTTTGGCTGTGGACAGAGGAAGAACCTGCTTCCTCTACTACTGCTACTGCTACCTCATGGGATCGCACAGCGCTGGAATGGGCTCAGCAGTGCTGTAATGAATTGAGGCTGCTGAGGAGGTCATTCAGCTTCAGCAGTATTTCATGCATGCTGGCTGCTCTGCATTGTCCCCAGATTCCATACAACAGCAAAGGATATCAGTGCGGTGACAACTGCATACGCGGAGCCCATTGCAAAGGAGCCGGCAAAGATCCCTAGGAAATTGCCCACAGATTGGAAGAACGCTGCCGTGTCAAATGCGTTGGGATTCTCCTTGGGACTGTAGATGGATATAGAGCTGAAAAGACAAGAGAAGAGCTTTGTCAGTGACGGTCAGAATTGTATACCACCTTCTGGGAGAAGCACACTTTCCAATGAGGCTGGATGCTGGTGAGGTCATCGATGGAGAAGGAAAGAAGCAGAGAAAGCAGCTAGCATTCATTGCCTTCCAGCCCGATCGATCCCATGGTATCCATAGAGTCCTGCCAGTCAGTAAACATTTTTATATAGGGAGAGCCGTAAAGAATACTGTTTCTGAGAAAACTAGGCATTAAAACATGGTAGGTGTATATGGGATCTGCTGAGAAGATAGATAACTGTGAATTATTTAGTGGCCATATGTCTTCAGCGCTGTTCTATATTCAACAAATGTCCCTGATAAAAACTGCACTTTTATGGCCTGTGCACAAATGGGCGATACAAATCACAGCGTGCACAAAATATTCTGCCGTGATCTTGTCATAAGCCACAAAACATTTCTCTCTCCAGTGTAACCCTGTGGGAAAAGAGCCCTGGTGGCCTGCCGAACACCACAGTATTAACTCCCTGGACAGGCGAAGGCCCTGCTCTCCCACAGAGATAAACAGCAGTGGTCACCCAGGGTCATTTCTCATCTCTAGTTCTTATGGTGCCAACAGACAGATCTCCACGAGAAATGTGACCCGCCCGTAGGCAGTCTATTTAGTTAATTTCTTTATTTGTTTGTTTTGCGACAAGGTTATACTGTGTAGCTCAGTCTGGCACCAACTCATCGACATCCTCCTGTATCAGCTTTCCAAATGAGAATGTAAGCATGAACCATCATGATTGGCTTATTTAGATATTTCTGAGGATGCTATATTTGATTTTTTTAAAATGAAGGCTTTAAATCCCAGAATGCTAATAAGAGGGCCAAGGTGTGTCCTATTTTAGAAACTATGACCTCCTCATAGCATAGCATTAAAAGGAGCAGATGTGCTAAACCTGGAAGGATTGGAGGAGACTAACAAAGTTTGATTTTAGAATTATTGTTTGTCATTTTAATTTTAACAACGAGTCTTTAAAATTAGTCAGGGTGAAGAAATGAAGAATTTGGCAGTGAATTCTGGAAAGGACTTTGTAGCTGTGTGGAGAGAAAAAGGCACACCAGACAGGCTGATGGAGATTATACAGGATGATCCACAAAGGAACAAAATCTCTTAGGCCAGGATGATCAGAGCCTGCTCACTCTCTGCTCTGGCTCTCTGACTCTAGAGACTGGTTAGGAGAGGGAACAAATGGGTTCCAGTCTTCCCACAGGAAGATATGTAAGGAAAGGAGGTAGGTTTAAATGTTCTTTGGATTTCTGTGGGCACCTTTAAATGTCAAAAGCAGGCCAACATTTCTACTTTGATCTCTTAATTGGATGAAGAAGGTGAATGAAGGTGGTGAAGGCAGGCCTGCAATGTACCTGAGGGAAAGCCGCCTGTGAGGATCCCCTTCTTCTGTGGAGTGTTAGGCTTCCAGCAAAACCCTGGTGCAAACACACCTTTTGTCTTTTGTAACTGTCAATCCCCTGAAACGTGTTAAATCCCAGGGCTGATGAAAACCTAGTTTACTTTGTCATTCACCAGCACAACTCTCCAATTCTGTTAAGAGCTATGAAAGGGAGAATCCTTCCTTTCTTTAAAATAAAAGCCAGCCTGCCTTCCTTCTTCCTTCCTTCCTTCCTTCCTTCCTTCCTTCCTTCCTTCCTTCCTTCCTTCCTTCCTTCCTCCCTCCCTCCTTCATTCATTCTTTTCTTCCTTCATTCTTTTCTTCCTTCTTTTCTTTTTGTCTATCTGTATTTCTTCCTTCCTTTCAAATAAAAGTATCTATCGATCTATCGATCTATCGATCTATCTCTCTTACAGCAATGGAGGTTTGTGAATAACTCTAAGGTTCTGGAGGTTATGCCAGCAGTGGGTCTGACCCTTTGAATTGGCATATCTTTACCGCTCCCCATCTCTAACTCTCTAGAAATGTTTTTTCTGGTTGTTCCTGATATCCACGGTATCAACTGGTGACACCTTATACCAGTATGTCTGGTCTGCTTCTCCTTAAACCAGTTTCACTTTTATTCACCTATGAAATCTTTCACTGAAGAATACATACACAATTGTAAGTATGACATGCTAAATATATTTCTTTATGACGTATGTGAGAAAGTGTACATTAACAAAAATTCCCTGTGTATGACCTCAACTCACTGTGCTGGCCCCACTGATTTGAGTTATGGTCTTTGGGGAGATGTTGTCCTAATTCTGTCTCCTAAGACACGATAGAGCCTGTGTTTGTCCAACTCCATGTGGTGTTTGCCTTATTAGAAGAGAAAAGCATAATATACCCTTGGACCAGGGAGGTACTCCACTGAATTTGTTAGTCATAAGTCTTTCTAGAATATAATCACTAGGTGCCTGCTACATGCTGGGTGAAGCATTACACGCAGGGTGCTGGAGACAGGTGGAGAAGCCTACAGGATGGAAACAAAATTAAATACCAGCTGGTACACGGAAGGCATCTCTAAGCAGAAAATCCTAAGAGATCGATGGCATGCACTGTGCTAAGGTTGGTGATATGATAGATACTCATCATTTACAAAGGGGAAATGCTGTTTTAGACTAAAGGAGATGGTATTTGATGTTGGATCAAGAGACAGTGAGGGGGAGAAGCTATTGCAGGCAGTGAAGAGAATCTAAGAAAAGGCAGTGAGGCAGGTGAGTTCAGGGCACCTTCACGACATAGCTGCTGGGTGGTTATGGCTGGAATTCAGGGAGTCTGCACAGGAAGTCATGCACAAAGGGAACGTTGAGTGACATTGCGTTTCTCAGAGGCTGTGCTTCCATTTTAAGAATGCACACTTATATAACGTCCACTATCTTATGACTATACTATAATTTTGTTTAATCTTTTATCTGTGTGAGATATCAGAGGATCAACGTTGACTGCCTCCTATCTTCTTTCTAAAATAAAGTGGCAGAAGAAAGGAGAATAGAATCACATAGCTAGTCAGTTTATAATGTAAACATTTTATCTTTTATTTATTAAAACACACAAAAACAAAAAAACAAACAAAAGTGATCCTCATGTGAAAGTAGTTGAGCGGCATTGTTGCATTCACCTTAAGAGAGTTGTGTCTTGGGTACCAGAGCCTCTGCTTAGATGGAATGGGGGCTAGACCTTCCTGCGTGCAGGGGTAAGTGGGGGAAGCAGTGGGTACAAGCATCCACGCTTGGGCTTCCTTAAGGAAACCGGCAAGCTTCCTCGCCTACACTTCAAGCATTGCTCAGTCTCACCTGGGCCTTGTTCCTCTTTGTATGGCTATGACACAGCCTGGTGCTTGGCATGTGCAGGTCTATGCTAAGGATGATGAGATGACCTCAAGTATGTAGAAAGAAAGAAGCGAAAGAGTCTTGCCAAACTTAGTCAACTCTGAAAATGAGCTATTCCCTGTAGGATAGGCACTGAGTAGATGGAGCCATGCTGTGGGGACTGTTGGCATGCTCAATGCAACTCTGAGAATCTCTCTTGTGCCTTGTTATTCATGTCAAAGCTTTGGCACCTCTTGCTTGGAGGACTTGGGGCAAGTCTTCACACTCATAACAGTTCCACTGCCTGGTAAATAGAGATGATAATATTCCTCCATAACTGTGAGTTTCTGAAGCACTTATAACATTCCTTTGTGAGTGTTGATTAGAGAGGGCTGTTCAATGAGTGCTTGTAATGTGCACTCAAACAAAGACTCAATGAAATTGTCTATCTCCGTTATTACCATCATCCTGCTGAGAAATGCACAGACCCACGCTTTCAGATAAGCAGAGTTCTAGGATTTGAAGCAAGCCTTACTTCCCAGTGTGGACAGGAAAGAGTGTTGACCTCTTGTCACATTAAGCTTGAAGTTGTAAGCAAGGAACTAGTCACAGACGTGGGTTTGGAGAGACAAGGCACCAAATAGGCATCCTGTAGAAATGGTCATAAAAGTGGATCTCAAAGGGTGTCATGTTCATCACAGAGTTCTTCAGCAAATGTGTCAAGACACAAGCTGGACAGAGGTCTCCATGGGGCTAAGAAGGCCACAAATCTCTGTTTAAGCTGAACCTCATTATCAGTGCGACATGGATTTTGGGGAGGAATGAGGCAGGAGGGAGGAGAGATACACAAGAAATAGACTTTGCAAAAGCCAGCTATTCCTGGGGAGGTACCCTCTCTGCACTGCCAAGGTTCTAGAGGACTCGTCCTTTAGGTCCTTGCTCCTAGAAAGGCATGTCTTTGGGATCTGATTTCCAGTCATGACACTAAACTTTTGAATTGGGTGCAGCAGCTGGGGGTGGTGGTGGTGGTGGTAAAAACTGGAAACAGTTCAAGATTTAGATAGTACATCAGAGTTGTTGTTTTAAATTTCAACCTAAGGGAGAAATGTCATTGTTCAAGCAACCTCAAATCTTGTGACTTGACCCCTGTGCCAATCGCGACGGCTGAATTATTAATGGCTAAACATCTTGAAAGGACAAGAGAAGTTAAGAAAAAGTGGACTCCCTGTTAATATGCTCAGTGCTGTCCCTCAGAATACCTAGAGAGGCCTGTGTACACCACAATCTGGTGTGGAGGCAGGTAAGGCGGGTCCCATCACTAGAGTTTTGAGGTAGATAGATCCAATAGCTTTGAAAATATTATGACCAGAAATACCCAGTAGTGTTTAAATATTCATTTCATAAGTTGGAAATAAGTCCAGGTTATCGATTTACCCTGTTCAGGAACTGACTGCTCAGCAGAAACTGGGAGATAAATGTGCACAGCACCTTCCATCTAAGAAATGTGAAATAAATGAAGTACTGTAACTTGATGAACAACACTAATAAGGGTCTTTATTTTTCAGTGCATTACTTAAGATTCACGGGCACAACTAATACTTTGTCTACTATTTCTCAATAACGAACTTTATTTTTGTCTAGAATACAGTGGTCCTGAAATGAAAAAGGCTTGGTGGCCGAGGGAGTAGTGAGTATCTGGATTTGAGATCTGGGTATAGATCTTGCCTTTGTCTCATGGGCTGTGTGACCTTGATCAACTTACTTAAACTATTTGTATTCTCATTCCTATAAAATGATAACAGTACCCACTATATAGTGTTGCTATGACAATTAAATGCATTGACATTTGAAAGCTCTTAAAATGGCATCTGGAAGGAACTAGATAATCATTTCTTAGGGAAATTTTCCTTCCTGCTTCAAATGGTAACTTTCTTTTTACTGTTTCTGTTTCTGTTTCTCTGTCTCTCTCCCTCCCTCCCTCTTTCTCTCCCTCTTCCTCCCCTCCCTGTCTCTGATCTGAAATAGTTCTGAAGAAAGTATTTAAAAGTCGATGTCCCATGAAAACTTTAGCATAGGTTTTTCTGATTATTCCCTGGACTAGAGAGATAAGAATCTTTGGTACATGCAATGTATTTAGTACAGAGTATTTTGTGGCATGGTAAATTCATGGTGCAAAAGCAAGCAGTGAGGAGGGGGAGATGAAAGTAAAAGAAAGGAAGAAGAGATGCTAAGGGAGACTTGACCCTGAGTGATAGTGAGAGTGTACATAGTAAGGAAAGTGAGATTCCATTGGCTCCATCCATGACTTTGAAGGAAAGTATGCTCATATTGGTCCTGCCCATGACTTTGAAGGAAATTAGGATTGCATTGGTCCCACCCATGATTTTGGCAACCTTCCATTCTGGATCCTACTGAATTACCATTTCTCAAAATGTTATAATTAAGTCAAGTTTCTGGGTTTCCAAAAACATTCATTCTTGATACTCTTCCTTCACTGCATCCCCTAAAATACATTGCTACTCGTTGCTCCTAGAGACTACCTGGTCATGTGATGGCCTCAGGTTGCAGGTCCTCCTGCAACAGAAATGACTATTTAGGACAACTTTCTACTCTTCAGTTTCACCCTTCAATCTACTTTCATGTATTTTGTTAATGTTAAATCAATGTCACTTGAAAGCTTTTTTTTTTAAGTGTTAAATGAACATAGTGTATCCCCTTTAGAATTTCTATGAGTATAATAAAGTATGTATGTATGTATGTATGTATGTATGTATGTATGTATGTATGTGTGTATGTATGTATATGTATATATGTGTGTGTATATATATATATATATATATATATATATATATATATATATATATTCTCTCTGTGTATGTGTGTTAAAATGTTTACATCAGGAGCCATCTAGGATAGGCTAAAGGTAAAGGCTAGCAGGCGATTTTCCTGAAGATGGGCCCACCGTTTTTTACATGGTCCATGATGGGTGACCTTTAAGAGGCAAGGACCAAAGAGACTTCATCTCAGGATTGCATCCTGCAGCTGATATGCCTTTTCTGTCATGATTAAATTAATGATTCCTGGGCATTAGCCTACCCTATTGGGCAGATTTTCTGCAGATCAATGAAGATGTACTCATTTTTTAGTAATGCTATGTAGACAAATTGATGATTTCATAACTTTTAATAATGATTCTATAGAATTCTTAAATGTATACAAGTAAGTTTTGAGCCCTCTATAATATAGTCTGCAATTTGGGCTCTGTAAACATTCATGTGTCATGGGCTAATTATACTAAGATAGAAAGTAGGCATGAAACAGATTTATGATCAGAGTAAACATATTTTCTGGTCTGTCTGAGAAACCATTATCTGATTACTAAAGGTCATAAAACTTGGTATAGACAATTTATTGTAGGTGCTCAGACAAAAAATAAAATATTGTCTGGTTTATCTATACAAAATCTCAAAACTAACGAGACACTAGGCAGATGATCTGCCTCTTGACAAAACCATGATAACTTAAAACATAAGAGTTATTGTTTTAAACTCGTAATGAACCTGTGGAGATAGTGACAGATAATAAACATTTAGTTAGATAACTCGTCTTATGAAAACACATGTAAACATCTCTGTTGTAACTCTTTATTCTATTTATGATTTGAATTTTTGTTTGAACTTATTGTGAACTTTAGAAATACCATATGATCATGTACTTGAAAACGTACAAGAACTAGGAACAATGACAGTAAGAGAGAAGCAGAAAAGAAGAAGAGCAGAGCAGAGAGAAGCAGACAGGCTTCTGATTACCAGGTGACTGTTTTTTTTTGGGGGGGGGTTGTTTGTTTGTTTTAGTTTTTGTTCTCTTAACAGCAAGTTTCTTCTTACTGACAAGTGTTGCAGGATTTTCCCTGTCCAATCACATTAGGGCAGTGGGAGGCTTGTGATTGGACAGGAGAATGGAGGCAGAGGGAGGAGTTGAGAAGACAAAAAGAGGTCTCGGGAGGAGGGAGAGAACCAGAATGGAGGCCGTCGTGGTGAAAAGGTTAGAATAATTGGGTTAAAGTTTTATCATTATCAATTGGCTTTGAAATTATTGTATTTTCATCTTGTAAATTGTGATTAAATTGATATATAAATCTAATTGGTTAACTATAAGCTTAAGAGTCTTGTTGCTACCATGTAATTAGGTGTTGAGATGGATAACCAGGGGTGCGTGGGGCATTACATGGAAGCGAGAGGAACTCACGGAGGGGGAAGGGTGGCGGGGGGGGGGGGAAGGGGAGGGGAGCATTTTTGAGATGGCCCAGCAGGAACCCTGTGGCCTCTCAGGGCCAGGAGTTGGTGGGCTGAGATCACGTGACAGCACTAGTTGGTAGGCCAGCACTAGTGCAGGAACGAACGTGCCAATCCTCTTTTTTAACATTTCCTGCAACAAAGACAGATTTTTGTTTTGTTTGGTTTTGTTTTTGAGTTTGATTTCTATACTCAATAAAAAGATAGAAGGTTGTTTTTTTTTTTTCTTTCTTTCTGTTAACAATGAAGGTTGTAGCTTATTTTTCATCCAGAATGAGTGAGTTCTTTCTGCTCTGGTGTTTGCACAATGAAACCTGCTTACAGGGGCTTCTGCTCTATCCACCACACATATGCATTTTAAGTATAAGAGTTCTAAGTATGTAAGTTGATGAGACAGATGGTTGGGCCCAACAAAAATGTGAATATATGTATGAATGTGTGTAAGAATGTGTATGTGCATATTTGCTTGTGTAAACGTTTTTCTCTCTATGAGGGTGACTTTCTTTTCCTGGTTCAATAAAAGTTAATTGCTCCAAGCTTCTCTCTCACCTCACCAGGGAGGAAAGAAGCCTCTGGGCAAGAGAGAAAGGAGCATTAGCAATGTGAATTCCCTGATGCTAGACAGTATATGTTAATGGCCAGAGAATTATAAAGTAAGTTTATAAAGAGTTAAGTTTCCAGTGCTTATTCAAGCACAGAGAATTATAAAGCAAATAATAAGAGAGATAAAGAATTAAGTTCCCCAGTGCTTCATGAAGCACAGAACAGTATGAGAGTTAGGTTTTTAGCACAGAACAGTTAGAGAATTAAAAGACTGGAGATCATCAATTTTTTGGCCCATGTCTGACACTGAGTCTCTCTTCAACCCATTCTAGCTGGAGCAGACCCCCAGCAGATTAAACTAGCCATAAATATTTAAAAGAACCTTCCATTTTTCTGCCAAATCTTTAATCCTTAACAAAGAAATTCAAACTATCAGTACTAATTCATTGATAAGAGTTTTTGATTAACTAGGACATAAATATGCAATGCCTTCCCTGCCCTCAATTACTGCTCTAGTTGTACTCTATAGGGTCCACCTTTGTGTTGGTTCAGTAGTTCTGTTGATGATTTCTTGGTCAAGCTCTATTATTCAATTACTTTTCTTGATTTAAACTTATCTAAGTCCAACTTTAAACCTCAACCTTCAGAGCAGGCTACCTCTTGTCCACACAGAAAGGTCTTTAAAGGGATGAGTAGCAGTGAGGTCCCCCTGCTGGTACCCCGTAGTACTGGGTGTCAGAGGGTGTGCCTGGCTCTTGGTCTTGGTCTTCCTGTGACATTCTCTAGTCTCACTCTGCTTCCTATTGACTCATTCTCCCAGAAATCTCAGCTGATGCTCTGTTGAGAACTCCTTCCGTTCATGTACCAACTCAACCCTCATCTTCTCTGCCAGCTATACATACATATTCCTGCTTATCCCCATGGCTCAATCAGCAGCTGCTTGTCCTCAGTGCCTTTACCTTGTCTCTTAACCTCAAAGTTCCCGATAAGTTTCCTAGGTGAAGAAACATGGTACTTGCTGTCTTATTTCGTCTACTTCCCAAATACACCAAACCAGAGAGCCTACAGGTCCTACTCCAACTGCCTCCTGCTCTATTAATTCTCTAGGCCAAAAGGGGCACCAGACTCTGTGTGCTCATGCCCTACACTTGTAGGATCTATAACCAATAATTCCCTTCTTTGACAGTGCTTAGAAAGAGAGAGAGTTAACTTTCTCCCCTAAAATGATTAGCAGTCTAGTGATTCAGGGGAGTCCCCTCCCTCAGCTATGTGAGGAAACATTCCTATGATAAGGGACAACACCATTATCTCTCAACACAACTCTCTGAGGTCAAGTGCATCCTTACCAACACATAGTGCTGGCTGGTTCATTGACTTGAGCAGTTGGAAGATGTGGCCCTCTTTACTATGCAGCCCTTTTTGCATGTTTAAGCAAGTCTCTAAACCGATCTGGAAAAATGAGCAAAGACTCATGAGCGAAGCACTCTTGTGACTTGCGACATTTAACGTCAGATGCTCACAGTTTATTTTCTCCACGTTGAGGGTTGAGTTGTCATTCTGCATTTTGGGACACATTTTAAAAGAGCAATACAGCACAGAACGGCAATGAACCTTCTCGGAAGCTGTCCCATTTTGTTGGGCTTGTAAGTCACAGGCAGGGACCAGGCAGGAGAAAAGAATTAATTATAGTGTTACTTCATGTTTAAAGCTCTTTGTCTAAGAAAAGATGAACAGAGCAAGAAACAAGTGGATCCTTATCTATTATTTATCTTTTAATAACTATACCAACGTGCCCTTTCCCAGGGAACTTGCTTAATTATGAATAAAGAATTGATTTTTATGGGGCCAAGAATTGTGTGTACACATTGGAATTCATTCTGGCATCTGCCTGCCCATTATTCGGGCTTATGTTCTGCCAAAGGCTGATGAAGTTCTGTCAAGAGAACCTGCTGTAAAACATAATGGCTTCAGGAATTGGGGGCATTCCAGACACCCTGGGAGGTTAGAGGAGCCGTCTTAATAATAAGGGGTCCTGGCCAGAAGTTCACTGAGCTTGAGTCAGAAGCATAGAGTTTCTTCCCAATGGCCTTCCCACGGGGACCTTCACAAGGCCTAAAGGGCCCTGCAATGGGCTGTGCCAGAGCAGGCTCATTAATTAACTCTTTTGCCCTCTGAAGTGTCATTTAATGATGGCTTGCTAAGAGCCCAAAATCATACCCAGGCCCTTGACAAATATCATCTTGCTATTCTAATGTCGGCCATGAAAGGAAAAGACAAGGATAATTCTGCTGGAAGTGGAGTTTGTGTGTCAAGCCAAACTGATTCATTCCAGCAACAAATATCCATCACCCCTACTGTGTGCAGACATTGTTCAAAGCTCTGGGGATGCAACAGGGACAACGCACAGCTGTTCTTACGTTGCAATGGAGATGACAACATAAATACAGTGAAGCTAACAAATACAATGAAATGACAGCAGCTAAACAGAAACTAGGGTGGCCTACGTGGAAGGGAGCATGCGCTGGAGGGTGGATAGGTGCTGTGCAGAAAGGCCGCCTGAAGATGGTGGTGAGGGAAATGAGGAGGAAAGAGCATCCTCCACTCTGAAGCACAGCATCCACGGAGGGGCAGAAGAACCACTAGGAAGCCAGTATGCCTGAAGCCATGTGTGCGGAACATTCAAGGAGGGTCAGAGGAGCTATAAGAAGGCCAGTATACCTGGATGAATGTGTGAAGGATAGGAGCCAGGGCTAGAGAGGAGATGCAGCTGACTCCTGGGAAGCCTTTCAAGCCAGTGTTAGGATTTTCCTCTAGGGGTACAGGCCCAGCCACTGAAGAGCTTGGAAGTAGAGGAAAGATGTTTAGAATATTCCAAAACAAAACTGCATAGAAAGTCAGGTAAGTGACAGACTGACATCACAGAACAGCCAAAGACTGAAGCAGCCAGATCTCTCAATAGCTGGAGGCTAACACCTGAGCAAGATCCCCCGAGAAGATGAGGGTAGTGAGGAGGAAGATGAAGAAGGCACAGGAGGCTATGGAGTTGAGAGAAGCAGCTGCAGTAAGCATAGCAGAGGTGACCCTGCAGAGGAACGACTTGTGGCCCCAGAGGAACAACTGACCTCATCCCTCCTGTTTCTAGCAGATAAAGCCCTAAGGTAAAATATCATTGGGAGGTATTTTAGATCAGAGTCTATTTCAAAATGTCCTGATTCTTAGATCTGGAAGAAAATGGGCTGGGTTCTACAAAAAGCCTTGAGATCTCTGAAGTTGGAGATGAATATACATAGAAATGAAAGATTTCCTAGCCAGAGTACTAGGATGGAAACCCATGCCCTCAAGATGGTACCAGGAAACTGCTCACTGAAGGGTCGCTGACTTGTTTCCTATCTTACACCACATCTGCTAGGGAAGGAGGATCTGTGCCAGCCCATCCTCCTGTTAGAAAGGTTGTCACAGCCATGAAGGAACAAGCACTCTATCAATAAGTGACACAATGAGGGTGTGTGGTCTCATCAGACTCAGATTGATAATAGCAGCAAGGACAGTCAGGAAGTTCAGCACATAATCATGCCCTGGACAGTTTCCTAAGTAGTCCTGATCTACTAAATCCCAACTTTAAGGTGACAGAAAGAACTCTTGAGTTTCAAGATGGTTGAAAAGGATTATGCATGTGAGCGCACATGCATGTGTGTGTGTGTGTGTGTGTGTGTGTGTGTGTGTGTGTGTGTGTGTGAAATATAGGCACATTTTTTGAAAGGAGATCTTAAATTACTTTGCAATTTAGCCAGAAACGTCTTGAAGTCTTGTCAGAATTGAATTAGTCTGTGGGCTTTGAGAAAATTTCTCCCATACCCAATATTAAAAGTGAATTTTAGATAGACTTAAAGATGAAAGTAGCTTGCAAACACTCTTCAAATTTCCATTTTCTTAACTTTTTTTGGAAGCATTAAATAGGAATTCGAGCCAATGAGAGATTTCAGGGAGGGATGTAGGGGACTCCCTGGTCCTGATGGGAATTTCTTGCCCTTTCCCAACTTTTCAGTTCTGTTCACCCTCATTAATAAAATCAGAGCTCCTGTGATATGTGAGATTTGGGGTCAAAATAGATAGGAAATGTATTGAAAAGCAGCTCAATAGCCACTCACAATGGAAATCTGGTAAAAAGAAAATATAATCATAAACAGGTACAGTTAAGACAAAGATAATTCCCAAGTTTGAAGCCAGAGAATCGAGTTGGATCCTCTTCCATGTCAGGTTAGGAGAGGACTTAAGATACCCCTCTCTCCTGACCAGAATTTGCTTGCCAAGCTTTGTTAAACATGTTGTAAGCATTATTTCATACAACCCCCCACCATAACCCCTGAAGCAGGTGCATTATTATTTCATTTTGTAGGCAAGGCAGCCATGGCTTAATGAGATTAAGTGACTTTATGCACTTCATCTTCTTTAAGTCTCTCAAGAATCTAATGAAGAAAGCATTCTTATTAAACACACTAACAGATTCAAAACAGAATTCTTTGCCCAACTTAACTCACAGCAATGGAACACCGGCTTCTCAACTCAGCTCTTCCTGATGGAAACTGCCTAACAGACTGCCTGAGAAGGGAAACATCTAGATGGACCAACTGAGAATGTGCAAAGAAATGACTCAGCCAAAACAACCTTCAGACAAGTGAGGCAAAGGCCATTTACAAGGGACAATAAATAAATAAATAAATGAATGAATAAATAACACATTAGCTAAAATATCCACTTCAATATGACAATTAACTAGGATTTCTTAATAAAGACTGTTTCTTTGTAGTAAATAGTTGACAGTACAAACTATATCCATATCACACGATGTTCCTGTCAACATTAACTCTGGCTTTCCATCCCATCTATCATTTACTCTGCTTGCAAAATGAACTGACTATTGTCTCTTTATAGCAATTACTTATTTTGCTCAGTTTTCATTTTAAAAACAGAGATAAAATTATGTTTAAGTTGTATTTCTTTCAGAATTGGGATTAGATGTGTGCATATCTACGTAATACTTAACACCTAGAATATAGGAAAGAAAAACCCATAGAGGTTAACTTAATAATTGATAATATTTACACTAACATTCTGAGATGATTGCTAGCTCTTTTTTTTTTTTTATCATTTTTCACCTGAAAGAAATCAGTAAATGTTAAGAACGATTTCTAAGAACATGGGGACTGTTAGGAATTGCCATTAATGTGTTAGAACTTTATTAAAATCTTCTAAAATGGAATGAGCAATGTGCTCAACACAAAAACTGAATTTCTCTTTTCTCGATGATGAGGCATATAGAACTACTGAGATAGTATCAAACAAATGGATACAGGTGCATTTTGAACAATAACTGAGTACTAATGACACCCCTCCATAGTTCTGCAAATCAAATGGAGCTGAATTTCCAGCTGTTCTGCTGGAATCTGGGGTTTCCAGGTGTGTGTCCCCAAGATACATAGACATACCACAGAAATCCTACTGTTATACCTGGAAAGAAAATATATTTGAGAACAGAATCTGGTGACATTTTGTAGAGTTTTAGACAGCAACAATTAAGGGAAGAGAGCACCGACTCACTGAAGCTTGCTCTCCTGCAAACTGCCAGTTCAGGACTCATCACATGTTACATGGAGAGAGGAAGAATCAAACACAGGTGCTCAGTTGGGTTGGCGCCCGAGTCCCACAAGTACTGTGCTGAGGCCACAGCTGGCAAGTGGCTGAATGAAATACCGCTTTCCTCTAGCTGGGTCAAAGGACGTTTTATAGACAAAGAGCTGCCTTCCTAATCTGGGAGCTTTTAACTTCTCCCTCTCTGATTATAAACAGCTGCCCGAGACAGCTGACAGAGAAGACAACGCCTGGAAAATATTTGCCGTGATCAACAGTTTCTCTCAGATCATCTCTCCTGCCACTGCTTTCCCATTTATTAGCAATTAAGTGTGCATCTGGGTCCCAAATCACAGCTTAATTTAAGGAAATCTCTACATCCATCTTCTTAGAACTACAGAGAATTTTACTTGAGTTCAAGTTATGTTTGGATTAGAAGCACCTGTTACCATCTCTTAAACTACAATATTTTACCAGGACCCACATATTTTAATTTTTTTTTGTAAAGCTTGAAGCCTGATGATGAAAAAAGCTTAATAAACAAGGGTTCTTTGTATTCTATATAATATTCTTGAATTATAAATCCAGAAATTTCTAGAAAGTATATACTGTGCAGAAGCCTAAGTCATCTACAGCACTGGATTGTCAGCTTCAGGTCTTTAAATTCTATTTAAATTTCAACAGCAGAGCTTAGAAAGACACACAGATTTGTGAGCAAATCTCTCCTATACCATGCAATATTGAATTTTACTAAAATTTCCAGTCAGAGACTCAGCCCAAAGGCAAACACTTCCATTTGTTAAGCTTGGACAGACCGTGCAGAGGCACAAGCTACTGCTTGGTCCCAGGAAGTTGGGAGCAGAAGGGTTAGTTTTGTATATCACTCTATGATAGCTTGGAGCCCGGAAAATAGAAAACTGGAAGACTTGGTGATAGTTGGGATGGAAAGAAATCAAAGGGAAAACTCAAGTTAGACTCAAGCAACTAAGTTATAGCCATGTCAACCACCTGCTTGGTGTTATCACGATATCAGTGATTCTGGGAGTTCAAGAATGGTGGGAACCAAATGGGGTCAAGGCCACATGCTTTCGATCTGGAAGGGTATTCCTTCATTTTCTTCACATTGCCCATGGAGTTCACAAGCCCTAAGAACAACGGAAATTAGAATACAAGTATTGACGGCAGAGTGGAGCGCCAGAGGTGAGAGGCTGAGCAGATGTTAAAACAAGATGTGAAACAAGACGGTCTTGGTAATAGGAGCACCAACTCTGTGCCTTAGCTGTGACCTTTCACAGGCCCCCGGCTCAGCAGGGATCCCATGCTCTGAGCCCCAGACTCCACAGGGGAGACTAAGGTGACATTAGTGACAGAATAATGAGAAAATAATGATGGGTCCTGACAGCTGTCCCTATGTGCTTTAGAGAGTGAGGTTTTGTGGGTGGTATATACATCTCAGCTGATCAGCCTGACTTTGTAGTAATGGCTTTTGATATTAATATTATGTCAATACATGAAAAAGCCACAAGGCTACCACAACCATGCATTTTGAGGTCAACCTGAATATATGAGATACAGCAATTCCCACGTGTTGGTTTTCAGTTCACCTGTGGCTAGATTTCTGTAAGAGCCACTGTCATTGTATATCAAGAAACTGTTAGCCGGGCGTGGTGGCACACGCCTTTAATCTCAGCACTCAGGAGGCAGAGGCAGGTGGATTTCTGAGTTCGAGGCCAGCCTGGTCTACAAAGTGAGTTCCAGGACAGCCAGGGCTATACAGAGAAACACTGTCTTGCAAAAAAAAAAAAAAAAAAAAAAAAAAAAAAAAAAAAAAAAAAAAAAAAAAAAAAAAAAAAAAAAAAAAAAAAAAAAAAAAAAAAAAAAAAAAAAAAAAAAAAAAAAAAAAAAAAAAAAAAAAAAGAAAGAAAGAAAGAAAGAATCACACATACACAATATATCATGAGAAATAACATATATAGTCATTACATATCATGATAAATAACATGTACACATGCACACAATCATATATCATGAGAAATACACACACACACAAACACACATACACACACACACACACAAGTTTGAATATGCATATGCATATTCACACACACCAGAAGCCAAGGAAATTGTTCCTTTTAAGGACTAAATCTTGAAATAATACTTTGGGGGATTAGAACTGTTGTTATATGCAGGTGCCTTTGAGATGGCTTCAAACTTAAAACCCTTCTCATAAATCTCCTAAGAAGACACAGACCAAGTGTGGCTCAGGAGGAACCCACACAAGTACCAGAGATAGGCTGCTCCCACTGGAAGCCAGGAGGTAGAAGGACCGCTATTTGGTAGCCTCTTCTCCCTTTGTATCTCTGTCTTCTCCACCCTACCTCTCTCTCTGAATTTATTGAGTGGGGCTTTTATTTAACCACACAGCCATGTGATTCCTTTAATGGCTATGCTGCAAACTAGTGAGCTTGCATCCCACTATCCTTCTGGTTGGGACAAAGGTTATACATAAGTTGCAAATTCTTTGGGAGAAAGGGTAGAATTCAATAATTAAACCCCACTATCACCTCTGGATTAAGTGTATTCATTAGACTTTTATTCAAACCTATTACCGCCTTCTTAGAAAATTCACTTTAAAATAAATGCCTCAGGGCCATTGTTAGAAAGCATCCAACTGGAAACAGGTGATGTAGCAGGGGAAAGGAGAATGCCACCTAAATAAAAGAAAAAAAATGTGCAGAACTGTGCTGCATGTGAGATCCTATGTGTGAAGGTGGAGGTAGGTAAAGAACTCACAGGCTGAGAAATAACAAATGCCTGGTTTTGTTTATGAAAAGCCCATTTTGTCAATCAATGGTAACACGCATCATTATTAAGAGCTTATAGTTTATGAAAGAAGATTACAGCACCCAGACTATTTTATGAGTAATTTGGTCCACAGGAAAAGTGTGATTGTCTCCTAATAATGCCAGCACTTGGACCCCAGAACAGTGACACCCCAGAGACCAGGGCAGCATGCACGCCATGCTTGCTCGTCCTGACAGGCCCCTGAAAACACTTTGGTCTGCTAAGTCTGGTCTGTGGAGCTGTAGAGGAAGGAGAGTCCTGGTTCTGGATAGTCCCACTGAAAACCCTCAACTCTTGAAATTCTGGATTTCAGAAAAAAAGAAAAGAAAATGATAGAGGCAAGGAGAGGAGATGCTTGGTTTTTCAAACTACAGTAGACTAAACCAAGACAAGACAAGGTCAGAAAAGATCGTTTGTTAGTAAACGGAGTGATCACCCTGCACAGTGCCAGCTTGATGCTACTTAAAGACTAAATGTGGAAAGCTTACGTGTTCTATTTCAGCAAAATGTTCAGTGATGAAATTCTCTTGGATTCTGGGGGGTTCTACATTTTAGCTTTCAATAGCTGCCATTTATTGAGGAAATTTTGCAAGCTAGAATCCTGACTACTATTTTGAATACATTACTTGCTAGTTCTCACAATAAACCTATAGCAGAAATAGTATTATTTACACATTCCAATGGGGAACTGAGTTGGGTTAAGCCCTGCAGCCAGAATCATGCAGTCAGTTGTATCATTGGTATTTGACCCCTTGCCAGTCTGTAGCACAGATCCTCTGCTATGCTTTCAACCTTGATGGCCATACTCGGTGAATGCTTTTGCAAGTCTGTGCTTAAAGAGAAGGGTAGTTGGAGGTGGCCCTGTAGGTAGGCTTCTTTGTGAGATAATCCCCATTGTGAGTCTTGATATAATTTAGCTTTAACTTAAATCTTCACATTTCCTTAGTTCTTCTTTTCTGTGTTGATTTAGCCGTGAACCAGCAAAAATAATTTGAAAAGAAAAATGGCCCAACAGATTATCCCAAGAAAGAAGAACCTTTGAAACAGAAATAGAACAGGGTTAGCTTTGATCCAGACCTTCCTCCAGGCACAACAAAATGTTTATGTTTGAAAGGTGGAATGTTTTGTTTAGCTGGCAGCGAGTAGCATATCTCTCCTTGGCTGCTACTGAAGCTTTCTGGTAGTTAGAACATTATTTTTCCATCAGAGTTCAATACAGCTTCATATGGAGACTCTTAGTAGCAATGTACTTTAGACCTTCATCACCAAGCACACTTGAGTACATCATGCAGGATATAACTGCACAGAGCACCTCAGACAGTGAGATTTGAAATGTATAATTTGTTTCTCAAGAATACAATAGGGCCTGTGTGTCTACATGCTCACATACCAAACACAGACATACACACATATACAGAAACACACACACACACACACACACACACACACAGAGAGAGAGAGATAGACAGACAGAGAGATACAGAGACAGGCTCTGACCCAGGCCCACCCACAGGGTTTTTCACCGAAGCCTGGCCAGCTTGGTTCCTTTTGCTCAGATATTAGGAAGATCCTGTTATAGATTAATATTTTGGGGGCTTCCACATAGTTCATTCAAACTACATTGTATGCCACTGGGGATCCTTTCTCTGTCTACAACCCCAATCAATCATCTACCTGAGGTCACCCTACTCTGAAAGGCTTTTAAGCAGAGAACTCTCACCTTTATGACTGCATTTCTTTCCATGTTACCTTTCTTGCTCCTGGATTTAAATCAACAGATCCTTATCCTTGGTTGACTTAGTAAAGACAAAATGACCAATGTTCTATTTTCTCTGGAGCTTCTCAACTGGGGTCCAGTGCCATGTGGTGAATGAGCTCCTTGGGCAGAGTGAGTGGAGTTGGGGAGTAAGTGTGAGGATGGTCAAGAAGGACCTCTGACTGGAAACCTACCCATACCCTTGACTGTCCAGACAAATGCTGTAAGGAACAAATGTGAAGCAGTAGCAGAGACTTCATTGGACAGAACTCATGGGCGGGATTCTGACCCCCAGATTACATTTCTGGGACCTTTGTTTGTTTTGGTTTGGACAGAGAACAGGCTTGGCCCCATAAAGGAGGGAGCTGGCACACCCTGCTTCCCGCACACTAGCTCTTGTAATATACTGTCCTGTCTACAACACAAACAAAACAATTTCTGGTGGCTGAACTTAGAAGGGGAAAAAGACTTTGGCTTTCTGTCATTTTCTAGAACAGAATGAGATGGAGTCTTTTTGCAATCTGTTTTCTACAGCCCCGAGCAAAGCTTTTCCCCATGGGCTTCTCCTCTTCTGAGTGATGTGGGAAACAAACTAGGGCACAACACAGTTTGGTTGGGGGAAAATCTGGACAAAATATGACTCTGGAGGAGAAATACACAGGCTAAAGCTTCAGGGCTCATGAAGCACAGACTTTCATTTAAGAGATCTTGACCATGTGAGAGATTAGTGGGCAACACGCATTCTAATTTCTTCGCAAATCCTGCTCACTTACAGGCACCCACAGCCCTGTATTTCCTTATGTGTCACACGTGCATGAAGGATAGTGGACTTGATAGATGTTCTTACTACATTCTCAAGATTTATTCATCTGTAGCCTTAGAGGCCACCAGCCTATTGAGGTTTTATCTTTTCCATAAGTTATCCAGAGTAGATGTAGTATCTCTTTCCTTCATACTTGAAAGTTTCCTGCGGGATTAACTGCTGCTTCCATCAAAGGCATGATGGCATGTGGGGGTCATCAAGATGATGCAAAATCTAGCTTAGAGAATATGAAAAACTTAATACATAGATTTTCTTCCTCCAGGTCACAGCAACCTCTTTTCTGGAACTATTCTAACTCAAGAAAATGTTTGGAAAAGGAAAAGTGCCAGAACATTTACTATGAGTCCCTGAAAGTCTCTCAGACTTAAGAGGAAATTTAAGCTTCCTCTTAGCTACGCACTCCTAACTGACAAAAATGGGGGGAAATTGTTTTCTATATTCTCAAATGTAGAGGTTTCTTAAAGTTTTAAGGAAGATAGAATGTTAAAGAGGCTGGAAACTAGATTCAGTGAACAGCCTAATTATCACTGACATTGTTATTGAGTGATTCTGTTTAGATGGCTTCTTGGGTATCAGGGTGTTACATACAAGGCAAATGTACCTACTCCTGGCTGCATCCAACAGCATTGTAAAACAGTTGGCTTAACAACATGTATGATTTAACAACATGTATGATTTAACTGCAAATAAAAGGTTCCACCCCATTCATTTACTCTCTGAGCCCTCGGTTTCCTACTGAGTTTCTTTGAGCATATTCTTCTATCTTTTCCTTTTTTTTTTTTAAACAGAAATGTTGGTGGGAAAAATCCACTGTAGTGAAAGGTGCACATTATTCTGAGAGCATAGATTTCCCCACAAATATCTGCGTCACTTCCATTGCTCTGTAATAAAGGGCTGCAGCTGTTGCCATGACAATTTTCATTTTTAAAAACCTGTATCCATAAAAAGATAGACAACACAGCTGTTTCCAGGAGGCATCACAAAATATGACCAAATGTGATGGTGTTCTTGCCTTTTGCCAGGCCTCTAAGTCAGGATAAACCAAAAGATTGGGTCTGTGAGTTGCCTTAAGATGGCTACTTGCTTTCATTTTAAGCAGAATAGGGGTTGATAAATTAGAGCGTTGTGGTCTGTTCAGTTTTATCCTTTCAAAAGCTACCCACCTCCCCTAAATCTGCATGTACCCTAACTCCAGGAGTAGCTGCTGCTGAGATCTCCTTCCTGTTTATCTCATTGTCTACAGCTGCCCAACTACATATTATAAATATTATAAGTAAACCATCATCTATTTAAAGCCACACCAACTTTCCAGAGAGACTAGGTGTGCTGCTCTGCTTCTTTGAGAAAAGGGAGTTTGATGTTCGATGTGTGTGGTCTAGCTGGCATCAACAAGGGAAAAATACTGTTATCTATGTTGCTAGTCTTTGGAGTAGCAGATACCCTGTGTTTATTTTTATCTCAGGCTTTGTGTTGCAAGCCAAATCAGATGCTAAAAGTGATGTGGGTAGAACTCCCAGCTATGAAATGGTGGTCTGACTATCTCTCTGTAAACAAGCTTCAATTGCTTATTCCTCAGTGATCTGAGGGAACGTTTGCTGATGTTCCTATGCGGTGTGTCATTTGGGACATGTTCCTCATGGGAAAAGCTTTTGAAGTGAAGCTATCCCACCATCAACACCCCGTCTCATGTCCCTGCTGAATGCTCAAAGAGCGTAATCGTGTTTGGAGTTTTATAAATATTTTACCAAACAATTGATTAGAGCTATTTTGTTGTTACTATGAGCATTGACTTATAGTCAGGACGAATAACCCAATGTTCAGGCATCTCAAAATCAAAAGGATTTTTTTTCTTGGAAGATGTAAGTGGTTGGCCCTGTCATTCCATGAGAAGGGTCTTTCTTTGCTTTGCCAAACATGTGAGCAATCAGGAGACCTTTACTGTGGATGTCCCTAATACAAAGCTGAGATGTAACTTAGAGATAAGCCACAGAATCTGTAGTTCTTCTGAGCTCAACAACTGCCCGTGTGTGATCCTCGCATGCATGAGACTCTGTGATGAAGACATACAGTGCTCCAGTCGTCTTCACAGTGGCCTGTGATTGGTGCTGACCACAGGAAGAAGGAAGCCAAATCCCTTCAGGTCCTCTCAGATGTTACAATCCCAAACGTAAGAGAAACAGCACATATAATAACTTGGGTATAATTACAACAAATCAATAAAAACTTAGGGACAAGAGACCAAAGTGTCTCAAAATGTTTCATCCATTCTCTCTAAGGGGGGAAGCAATGGCTCGTGTGGCTTTTGTATGCCCAGAAAAAACATGAAAGACATGGAAAACATGGAGACTGAAGACACTAGTGAAGACTCCTAGACCTAACTCCCCAGCCCATCCCAGCTCTGGTTGGCAACCCACCATGTACAGCCATACCCTCCACTGTCCTAGATGGGGGCAACAAGAACAGAGAACAGATAGAAGCTTCCTCTGGACGAACTAGGATTCCATAAGGAAGAGGAAATAAACAGTACAACTGCTGGACGGGACATACAACAAATTATTTTTTTCAAACATAAACAGTAACATTATAACTGGATTCCGAATGTTCATAGCTTTCTAAATATTTCTAAATGTTAATAAATGTGTGGAAATTGGCAACATTCTTGTTTGTTGGATACACTTGAGATTACCCTCCCCAAACTCAACTCACAATCTAACAGGAGAGCTGGTCTCTTTGTAAAAAACAAACAAACAAACAAACAAACAAACAAACCCCAACAACCTTCTGGTTATCAGCTAGGGAAGGGGAGGGTGAGAAAAGTACCTCACCTGGTCAAGAAAAGCTAAGGTGAGGAGACAGGGTGGGTACAGACACATGGAAGGCTGAACTGCTTTTTCCTACAAATGCTTCAGTTGTCTCCAATTCTCTTTTGCCAGGCTAAAGCTTCTTGAAGGGACCAGTGAGTTACCACTCTCATTCTTGAAGGGCGGGCGGACTGATGATCAAGACAGCATGGGGTAAAGTTCAGTGTGACCCAATGTAATGGAACACAGTTACATGGTGAACGGGGCTGCAAGCAAAATGCTGTCAGTGGTAATTGGTCACCTGTCATTTTTTTACACAAAAGAACCTGAGGGAGAAGTTACTTCGATAATGATAGAAGGGGATTGACTTTTCAAAATGTCTTCCCTTTGATGGGGTCACATTTAATTCACACAGTAGTATTCACTGAGAACCTACGAAGCATTTAAGATTTTAGAGGTGCTGGCGATAAAGGGAAATAGATGGTAAATATATAAACCAGAATCAATTTGTTGAGATGAGAAGTGTCTTGTGACCTACTCTATCCACGAATGAAAAATAGTTCAGAATTTAGAATTATAGAGGACTTTCGACAATAGCTCATCTGGAGATTGAAATTTAGTAATGCGGTTTGACTAAATTCATTTTACCAGCAGATAGACGCCAGGCCTTAACTCACCCCACAGTCTCTGTTTCTCACTGTGTCGGCTCACTTCAAAGATTGTTTTGAAAACTGTACATTTACATTACATTTCCCAACCTGGTCTTAAATACTTTCTGAATGCACATATTCACCCTCTTACTCCAAGTGGAAAATATACAGCACAGTAGATTTCAGATAGACCGCTGCTTTCAATTATGTGAACTAGAGAGAATTGGTTGCATTTGATTTGAGGAACAAAGAGGCCCTAAGCCTCAGTTAGTATGAGTTCAGAGCTGGGCCTGGGTTGGTAGATGTCTAGGAGATTAAATATGGCCCCTTTGCTCAAGAGGTTTGTGATTTCAAAGACGAGACAAGGCACAGCCATATTTTATCACATAAGCTTTATAGATCCAAGTGGATAGAGCTCTGTTTCAGGAGTTTAGAGATGCGGAAGAACATTGTAGAGTACTCCCTTGCATTTTTAATATGGGATCTTGGCTTTCTCCATTATAGTGCATGCACTAGGATCACGAAGAAGAGGGAAGAGCAGGTTTCAATCTGTTTGATTAGGCAGTGCCTCTTAGGGTGCAGCTGTGTGCTGAACAAGCTGTTGGATTCTCTAGGTACAATGACTGACAGGCCTTAGTGTGATAGATAGTACCTATGCCATGGCTGTATATGTGACCCTTTCCTTTGGCTCATTTGTGAAGAGGGAGCTATAACATGAGTCCCCTTTATTTTTCTCCCAGGGTTCTTAGAATCACATTGTCTAATAGATGTGGATGATGAGGTCTGATTATTGCTAATGGAATTCTACAAACAGCTGTATGCTCATATACCTCTAGGTCTGGCCTTTCCTCACCAAAGAGGAGGATTCTGTTAAAGTTTCACTGCAGTCAATGCCAAGGACAAGCAGATCTCCAGCTAACAAAGCAGGTGATCATACTTACCAGTCCACAGGCCCAGAGCCCCAGGAAGCAATTGTTAGGAGGTTATTTGTGAACCCTGTCATCTGGCCATCACTTAGAATCACTCAGATTGAAACCTGCTTCTGCGTATTTTGCCAAGTGCTGTGTCAGATGGAGGTGTGATTTCAAGAGTTCTGCTGGTGGCACTCATTCTCATTCCTTACCTCACTCAGCTCCTGTTGCTTTCCACTGTCCACACTGTCCCTTTGCCTACCTTCCACCCATGCCCACTGCACTCACAGTCTGTTGGCTGCTGGCTGAGGCTTGAAGCCCTGCTGTTCCTTCTTGGAGAGACTCCCCTGGAAGAGCCCTTCTAACCACTGTACAGCCATTTTCCCATGTCCTTCTATTTGTTGAAAATTCTTAGTCCATGTTTTCCTCTACTTTTAACAATAACTGCCTCTACAGACTCTATTTGTCCTGAACACACTGTCCTATTAAAGCATCAGCTTTGGAGCTGTATTATTTGATCTTTCTGAGGAGTGAGAAGAGGCCCATTGAACCCCTTTGCTTCAGCAAGTGGCAGGCTTATTCCCTACAGGACCAGCTGTTAGGTAACCTGGCCTGGAGCAAAGAGCTTCTTTGCTGTTCAGGCTCCTGACCAAAGCTGCAGCTGAGGCACACAACAAAGGCTTCCAGGTCAGCGTGTTGCTTCAGGAGTCAATGTGAATCTTAAAGTCTGACCCGTAAGAGGCCCTGCTCTCTCTATGGAGAAGGGCCAGCTGTGCCATGTCAGTTGCTAAAAATATCCCTACCATTCATCAGATTAATTTTAGCAAATTCTTTTTTTCTAGAAGGTCGAATTTTTTAAAGCATGGTACTTTATACTATTTATCATTGGCTACTGATTAGCTTGATATTTTACTCGGTTCATATTTTAACAAATGATTTTAAAAGAGTCTAAGAAATTTGGGCATAAGGGAAAGGAATCTGAGATGATCTAAATGTTCCACTCCAGTTGGGATGATATCTGATGCTTATTTCTGCAATACTAAATTGCTTAATCCACCTGTATAGTGGGGGTTGACAAGAGTATCTGGCCTTGCCCACAAAGCCCCATTTTAATTCATTTAGTTTTAACTCCATCCTTGAAGGTCATTGAAGATACAGTCATGCCAGGCTTTCAATATAAATACAGTCCTAACACTGGAGAGGCAAAGCAGATGTTGGAAGACTATAATAGCAACCTGGGTTACAAAACAAAGGCCATCTTGACAAAGCAAAAGAAAAAAGAGGTAGAAGGGGTGGGAGACATGCACCCTTGTCAGGAACCTATTGGATCTTTGGATTCTCAGGCTTGCCCACAAAGCCCCATTTTAATTCATTTAGTTTTAACTCCATCCTTGAAGGTCATTGAAGATACAGTCATGCAATAGTTCTGCAATACATGTGAAACTCAGGCATGCATTCTACCACTCATTTGTACCCCTACCTATATGATGACTGTTAAAGAGTATTCTCTGATGACACATTACTACATCTGTACAATTCTGTGACCACACAGACCAACCCTGGTGCAATGTGAAAGATACTACCATCGTTCTCATCCACAAGTACTGAAAATGTCATGTGAGCATGTTTGGAAGCAAACCCAAGAAGTCTCCTCCAGCATAGAGAGAGAAAAAGTGAATGATCCTATGAAATTGTTGAGTGTGTGTTGTAGCCAAGCAGAACGCTGAATTCTGGAAATAGTAATACAGAGAATAATTAAGCAAGTAGGAATCACTCTACTTGCTTAATTAAGACACTCAAAACCAACTACCCCACCTGGGGATCCATCCCATAATCAGTCACCAAACTCAGACACTATTGCATAAGACAGCAAGTGTTTGCTGAAGGGACCTTGATATAACTGTCTCATATGAGGCTATGGCAAGTGCCCAGAAAATACAGAAGTGGATGTTCACAGTCATCTATAGGATGGAACACAGGGCCCCCAATGGAGAAGCTAGAGAAAGTACCCCAGGAGCTGAAGGGGTCTGCAATCCTAGAAGAGGAACAACAATATGAACTAACCAGAACCCCCAGAGCTCATGTCTCTAGCTGCATATGTAGCAGAAGATGGCCTAGTCAGTCATCTTTGGGAAGAGAGGCCCCTTGGTATTGCAAACTTTATATGCCCCAATACAGGGGAACGCCAGGGCCAAGAAGTGGGAGTGGGTGGGCAGGGGAGCAGGGTAGATGGAACTTTCGGGATAGCATTTGAAATGTAAATTAAGAAAATAGCTAATAAAAAAAGAAAGAAATTCAAAACCTCTCAATGAGAGGCTGTGTGGAGAAGTAACCACAAAGATGGGTAGAAAACACACTCATCATACTATGGATAAGGCAGGTGGGAAAGCTGGAGAGAGATGACTTCTGGGGCAGCATGGCCACTAGCCAGAGTCCTGCTTGGGAGACCCAAGCATTAGTGTTAAAGAAGACGACTCCTCCAAGGTGTGGTGAGAAAGTAGGGGTGCTGTGGGGCGGATGTGAAAATATGCAAGCTGCAGTTAAAAATCTTGCCTTTAAATATGTGGGGACACTCTATTTGGACAATACAATTTCTCACAGTAGTACTAGCCACACTTACAGCTAACCTGCCAGATCAGGGATTGCAATGAGGATCTACAGCACTTCCTCTCAGTTGAGATCTAGCTGAATTCTTACAGAAGGGCAGAGAAGGAACCCAGTGGACCTAGAAACATGTCCTGTTCTTAGTCATTACCCACAGGTTTATGGGAGTATCCAGGGAAGGCCCACTAAGGACTTCAAGGCTAAGCTTTCACAGCAGTGATTCCCATCCTGTGGATTACAAACCCCTTCAGGCCAACAATCCCAGGCCAAACATGGGGTTGCCTAAGATCATTGGGAAAACATAGATATTTATATTACAATTAATATCAGTAGCAAATTTACATTTATGAAGTAGCAACAAAAATAATTTTGCGGTTGGGGGTCAGTACAATATGAGGAACTCTATTAAGGGGACAGCATTAGAAAGGTTGAGAACTACTATTCTAAAGAGACCTGCAACTCTGCGAGAGGGATAGGAAGAGGAAGTAACCATTATCTGCTCATCTCAGCCCAACTGATTCACATTTTCTGCATCTGGCTAGCGCTGTGTGGTTCCATCCATAGCCACATGTCCTCCCCGGGGCCAGCTCTGTCCTCAGAGCTCACATGGCAGGCTTGCTCTGTGTCCTGACCTATGTGGATAAAGCACCTTACACACTAGTTAATCATCCCTTTACATATTTAATAGGATCTTAATGGTGATTTATTTGCTTGGACTTTGATTTCTTTTTCTCTTTCTTTCTTTCTTTCTTTCTTTCTTTCTTTCTTTCTTTCTTTCTTTCTTTCTTCCTTTCTTTCTTTCTTTCTTTTTAATCTTTAGAGCAGAAATTGCAAGCTCAAGGGCCTGCAAGCTGTATGTCTCATGTGGAGGTCAATCTGTCTGAAGTACCAGCAGCCTGAAGCTGTTCATACCTGCCCAGGTCCACCACTGTCTAATAGCAATTTCCTAGAACTGTCCTTTTTTTGCTTCTTTTAATGAAAAATTGAAAATTTAAACCCACAGTGTAATTTTCCATTGTTAAAATATTGGAATGGGACATCAAAGATTAAACATTGCATGGGCTGTGCAGTCTGTGGGCTGATGGGAGTCTGGGCAGTTGAGGCCAGTAGACTTCACATTGGTAATGTCAGCTTTAGACAACTCTGCAGATAACATCTTTGGTGCATGCTAAAGGAAATGTATAGAAACCACTGTTCAGATCCCTTATTTTGGGTGACCTTGCATCCCTAAGGACAACCTAGAGTATTAAGCAATGTGTTATTTACAGACAGTCTTTAGAGGTGGTCCTAACATTCACAAACTCAAGCCAAAGTGGAACTCCTTGCTGTACTGCTACGTTATCAAGGTCTTAGAAACCTAGCTGTACTTAAAACAGAAGCTTAAAAGTATGAAACAAAGGGAAAACTAACAGCTAGAATGATAAACTCCACTTGATGCTAATGACAATTCTTGTGAAGTGAGTTTATGTGCTTTCTTTAACTGACTTGAAGAATGAAGTAACTAGATGGTCTTTCTCTTTCTTTCTTTCTTTCTTTCTTCATTCTTTTCTTTCTTTCTTTCTTTCTTTCTTTCCTTCTCTCTTCCTTCTTTCCTTCCTTCCTTCCTTCCTTCCTTCCTTCCTTCCTTTCAATTTTATAAACTTTATTATTAAAAAAACTCTACAAATAAATAAAATTACCATAGTTAACCATAGCCAAAGTCTATACAACTCAATAAGCTTCCCATAAGCAAATCAATTAAACATATGACCTTCTCTTTCTATATCACTGCATTATAAACTATTTGAAATATGAAGGTATACAAGAGAAGCAAGTATAAAAGAGAAGCAGAAAATTAAAAAGTACACATTTAAAGAGAAAGAACCACTGCAATAAAAAGTAATACAATTCGAAAACTTTAAAATCTACATTTGAAATGACTAAGCAGACCATAAAATTAAATGTAAAATATAGTAATATAACTGTAGCCAATTTAGAAAAGGTGAAGAAAAGTCTAGCGAGTAAAATACAGGAAGTGAAATGAACTTGGTTTTTATAGCTCAAAAGAAAATAGGAGGTCAGTCTTTGAGGAAGCTACCCAGACTACATGTGAAAAATGGATACAGCATGAAGCTATCTCAGGCATGCAGAATAAATGAGGAAGATAAAAGTGCTTTTAACTGATGAGCCATCTCTGCAGCCCCCAGAGCATATTTAAAGTAATAAAAGCATCTACAATTGAACCTTCAACATCCCCAAATGTCCTATGGGGAAAAAAAAAAATGCTTGTCAATTCTAAATTTTATACCCATATAAAATATCCTTCCACAGTCAGGACAAAATCCAGAAACTAACACTGATTGGTAGATCTGAGTAGCAAAGTAAGTTACTCCTTATATATGCACCTTAATAAGTATATTATCTATCCAAGACAAGCTTCAGAAAGAAGAGAAGTGAATGCAGGAGAAAGAGTGAGTTCACAAGCAGTGGTAAACAAAAAAGACCACTAAGCAAGCAGAAAGTGAAATATGTACTAATTAGGTAAATAATGATGATCATTGAGTGGTTAAAATAAAATGGATCTGGGATGGCAGATGGTACATGAAGGAGAGAAGGGGAAAGATAATGATGACATTATATGTCCAGAACTCTAGAGACACAGATATAAGGATTCTGTTAATTATATATGCTACAATATAGGACTAACAAAACAATGAAAGGAAGCAGTGTTAATCCCTGTAAATCAGAAAATAAGAGGGCATGAACACAAATTTCACAAAAGGAGGAGAGGAGAAAAGAAGACCAGAAACTAAAGCCCTTCTCATATGAAAACGCAGAGTGAGGCGAGACACATTGTAGGCACTTAGAATTACATGTTAATGTGCTGTGTTTTAATTTATATGAGTATAAAAATTTGCACATGATTACAAAAGAGCTATACAAAGATGCTCACTTGTGACAGTGACAAAAAAGAGACACTAGTTAAACAGATCTTATATCTAGAATTAAGAAGATGGACAAGCTTAAAAACCATAATAGCCAATGGAAAAACGAATTATAAGATATCTTGATTAGTTCCCTAAGGCATTTTAAATGAAACATTCAATATCTCATCCTTTCTTATTGTAAGAGAGTACCGGCTTAGCGAGCATCTCTGGATCCCTCACTCCCCCAATAAAACATCAAACTTAGTAGTGAAGACCATTGTCCACCCTCCATGCTGTAACTCCTTGGAATGTAAGCCTTTGAGCCTCAGTACCAAGTTAGGAATAGCACACACCAGGACACGAATCGGGATGATAGACAGCATCACCATCACCTCCTTGATTTATTATTCTCAAAATGATTTTCTGTTCCTGTGTCATCTAACTGAAGCAAGTAAGCACACTGTAATACCCTTCATTTGAACCAAAGATGTAGAAATGTAGAATAGAGTATTCATAGGCACGGTAGCAGACATAGGCTCATGAGAGAAAAACTGGTTGAGAAACACCTACCCTGATATTAGAAGGGAAAATACAGAAAGAAGGGTTTGGGGGGATTGAAGATGGGAGGTTGGGATAGGAGTAAAAGTGTTGCTTTTTGCCCCCATAAGGGTGATGGATATTTAAATTATTTGACCAAATATTTGAATAGTTTCCTTTTTTCTAGAACAAAAGACATATCCAGAGGGTTAACTCTCCAATTGCCAATGTTGGCACATATACATTATGGTTTATGGGCAGCGCTCAGTCATCATCTCATATCTCATCCATTTCCTGTTCCAGGGCAGAGGGCAGAGCTAAGCAAGACTTATTTATTTATTTACCCATTTACCTGTTTATTTATTTATTTTTACATTATTCACACCACTGCAAGTTAAGTAAATAAAAGCGCTACAAGGCAAGATCTAAAAACGTAAAACAAGTAAACAAATAAACAAACAACCCGAAAGACTGCAAAGGAGGACCCGTGATCTGGAGATGTGGAACGACGGCATCTTGGAGAAAGGTCAGCCAGGGGACTAATTCTCTCTCCATGGAGAAAGCCAGCCTGGAACCAATGGATTTTCTATTGTGGTTTCCAACTGCTCACTCAGCCTGCTATTTGGGCAGCAAGATAACAATGTTGTCAATAAGTTTTAGCAAAATTTTACCTGTAAATAATACGTATTCTCACGAGGAGTACAGACGTCATAAAGTAAAAATAAATAAATAAGCAAATAAATAAATAGATAAGCAAATAGATAGATAGATAGATAGATAGATAGATAGATAGATAGATAGATAGATAGATAGATAGAAAGATAGATAGATAGATAGATAATTCTGCCTAGGACTCCATTTTGAATCCTTATTCCTGATTTAAGTACTGCTGATCTTTCCCATACTTCCCCAATTATTCAGTGCTGTCCTTCATTTCTTCCTTTATGTCTCTTTTAGTCTAGAAACAATTATTAGATCAACTTCTCAAGAAAGTATATCATCCAAAGTGTGGGAGATTTATGCATATATATATCTCTATATATCTGTATAGCTACATAGATAGATAGATAGATAGATAGATAGATAGATAGATAGATAATTTTCCAAATGAGTATCTAGATTGACTCCACTCATATACAGTTAATACATGTCATAAGACAGTTCTACTTAGATGGGTATCTTGCTTGTTTCAAATTTTCTATTATAGACAGTGTTGCAAAGAAATCTTCACATGACTCATTTCCCCCCTATACACATAAAAAGCTATTTTAAATTCCTGCATTGGTTTCATTTTTTTTTTCTGGCCTCATTCTTTCATAACCTTGGGCTTTGCCTTTAGCTAAGTTTTTGAGAGAACTGCCCACTAGCCGTCCCCAGAATGTTCTGAATTTTCTCTCCTCGTGCTGATGAAGATCAGCATTATGCCTTCATTTAAAGTATCCAGGCTACACTGCACAACCAATTACTCTCCATCCCAACCCCATACTTTGGAGGATTTACCTTCTTGGGGAATTAAACCAATTGGTTCTAGACTAAGATAGACCTGGGGTAAGAAGTGGGATGCATAACTAAATAATTAGGATGAAGTCAGTGTCTGTCTTGAGAGCTACGGGGCCTTTTCTGTAGACTTCTAAGAATGTTATCCTTCAACACAGAGCTCCAATCACAAGAACTGTCGGTAAAGACAGACTAACTCACACATGCTAATGTCCAGAGGCAGCCCCAAAGAAAAAGATTTTCCAATTAGTGTGTAAGCAATGCACTCTAGTTGACAAGCTCAGAATTCTCCCGCTTCCCAAGCCATTTTAGGCTTTTTTTATACTTTAGTCTTAAATATGAATTTTAGTTTAGCCTAACCTCTCTGGAGAGGTGAGAGGAAAATAGAGAATAGAAGGGAAAGCCAGTGGGTGGGGTGGGGATAACCTGAAGACAGCAAACATAACTTAAGGTACCCACATTTTTTTTGTATCAATATTCTCCCAGGCAAGAGAAGATACTGCATTCATGAAATGGGAATAGGAGAGTACAAAAAGAGATGTTCAGAAAGCACCGAGAGTTCTCAGAAGTGCAAAACTAAAAACAAAAATTTCAACCTTGGAACATCTGTGTTGAGGAGGTTGCCTATACAATATTCCAACTGATAAAGAGAGGCTCAGAAAGATATACAGAACAAAAGGTAGAGCCAAAGAGAAAAGGAGGATGCCTTACTGCTTCAATGTTCTTATTAAATGAACCCTATTGAAATAAAGAGAAAAGGAAAGACAAATGGCCAAGGCCTGGCATGTGAAAGCTCCCAGGGTTGGAAGATCAGAGGTTCTGAATTGAAGTGCCCACCACATACAGAGTTCAATAGATGGAGAAGAGCTCTCTACCCATACCAGGTGCCATGGGTCCTTCAAGCAGGAGACAGGTAGTAACTTCACTGCTAACAAAAAAAAAAGACACAGCACTGGCTTTCTGATGACAAGGAAGTTAACCTGGACAACTCTAAGGTGACATCATCATTTCTACTTTGGCTGTATAGTCAAAGGAACAGTCATTCACAAAAGGGAAAATAAAGCCACTTCACCACACAGTATTTTTAAAAAGTAATGGAGATAGGGAACACAGCTCAGTGGTAGAGCACGTGCCTCACCTATGTAAGAAGCCTGCGTTCAAATCCCCATACTACATTAGAAACAAGTAATAATGTGGGTCTGGAGGAAGGGCTTAGTGGTTAAGAACAGTGGCTGCTCTTCCATAGGACATGGGTTTGATTACCTACACCCATATGATGGTACACAATCATCTGTAACTCCAATTCCAGGGCATCCAAAATACCTAAATGTATAAAATAATAAAATGATATTTTTTCAAATGATCTGGGTGAGATGTTTCATCCCAATGACTTGAGTTTGATATCTGGAACTCATATGATTGAAAGAGAGAACCAGTTTCCACAAGTCCTCTGGCTCCCAAACCCACCACACACACAAAGTGTGCATACACATATAAATAAGTAATAAAGTAGATTGAAAGAAGAGGGGAGGTGGAAAACAGAAACAATAAGAGAGAAATGGGGCTCAGAACAAAGACTTAAGGTTGCTTGCTATCAGGAGAAACATTTGATAGACAAAATACAAGAGAGTCTATGGAAAGCCAGGTAGAGATGGCCATCAGGGAAGAATTCAAGTGAATTAAGTGCCAACAGCCCTCAAAGGGCGAGGGTCAAACAGGATTCAAAAACTTAGAGAAGGCCACGATTATACAAGGGACAGTTTCAATAGGATAAAATGCATGAAGGAGCAGGTTTGGCTGAGACAGTGGGATGGAAGTTCGTAGAAGGCCCTAGAAGAGATGTCAAGTCAAGTGTCAGAGCACAGGTGTTAGCACTGGCTGTGAAAGAGCCCCAGGGAGAATACACCAGTTGCCAAGCAGATAGTAGGGACAAAGCAGCAGACCATTTAAGAAGGGAAAGCCAGGCATATCTGATAGGAGAAATGAAAATAGGGATACAGAAGAGATTCAGATGACAGGGGAAGAGAAGAGTTTGAGAAATAACCCTGTGAGCTGTGTGGGTATGAAGGAGTAGGCATCCAAGTGAGGACACTGACTATACCCCAGATGGGACAATTTCAGTGAAGCTGGAGAAGAGATTGGACGACAAAGGTGTTCAGGCTGGGGCTGTTTCTATGTCTGTGATTAATAGTTGATAGACATTTCTAGAGGAGTGAGCTCATGTCCACATCTCACTTCTGGTTGAGTCTAGGAACGTAAAGTACACAGACAGGTGTAAACCATGTTACAGACAAGAACACCTCACATCAGAGAGCCTCTCTTCAAGCCCTAGCCAGATATTTAATCCCACTAAAGTTGTAATAGGACCCAATAAAATGACTCAGTCATAGAGAACAACCAGTTTATAGGAAATATAATAAATGAAATGATCCAGGATGGATTGTAAGACAATTAGCCATTTTCACCAAGAGGCAATTTGGGTCCTCTTTTAGTCAGTGTTTTTTTTTTTTTTAAGGATGTGTTTATCAATTTCCAGAATATTTCTTCTTTTAAGACTCCTCCCCCCTTATGCTTTTATTTCTGTTACTGTTATTCCTGCTTGTCAAAGTAAAATGTTAACAAACAACAATGAGTCCTCACAATAAAATCAAACAACAGATAATGGGATCCATGTGGTTTAACACTGTGGTAAGACAGGGTATCTGGGTCAGGTCTACACATCATGCATATACATAGTTCAAGGGGACGGCTGAAGCAAATCCATATGCAGAGTAGTATGTATGTCTTTGAGCATGTGGGATCATAATGGGGTCTAATGTAGTTCTTTTTGCTTGTCATAAATGGGAGTTTTCTTCTTTAGCACATACATTGTTTTTGCTTAGAGGTAGAAAACACAGAAAAAGAAAAACTACTGAAATTGTTTAGACTTGTAAATTATTTGGCATTTTCCCCTTAATTCACAAAGCTTGAGTTGATTCTTGGTCAAATGCATCCTCTCGGTTGTTTGGCTTGCTCTGTGCTTTCCTGAAGCATTATGAATATGTCCTTAGTACAAGTGATGAAATTACAGCATATCCAGGAGCAGTCTTTACAAGTAAGACACTCAGTTATTTTCTTTTTAAATTTTAAGCTGTCTCAATAATTACACAATCAGAATCCTCAACCAATAAATGTTGTGTTTTATTTTTTCAAATAAATGTAGGTTTTGAACATTTAGTCATTTAGTTCCCCTTATATCCAGCGTGGTAGATGTCCATGGAAGGAAACACAGCATTGATATTATATAACCATTCTGTGGCACTTCAGAAATCAATAACAAAGCAGAGGGGAAAAACAAAACTTCACTCTGAGACACTTGTTTATGGGGATAAACCATAAGCCTCCAGATGGGCTCCACAGACATAAGTCAGACTCTGTTCTGTGGGATGACTAGAAGTGCTATGAAGCCCTGAAGGCAAGTGAGAACGGTCGGCATGGTGGATGCAGAGTGGATCTTCACGGGAGATGAGCTGCAAGTCAGGACAAAGCAACTGGACTGTGGGATGCCTTTAAGGGGTAGTTAGGACAGTCCTCAATGGCCAATGGTTGACGTGTAAAATACTGATAGAGGGTATGAACAATACTTTTATAGAAATTCTGGTCCTGTGCACAGAAGGTAGAGAGGAAAGGGAAGAAAAGGGGGTGAGAGGAAATGAGAAGGAAGGGAAGTGGGAAACAGAGGAGAGAGAGAGAGGTAGGGGGAAGGGAGAGGTAGAGGGGAAAGGGAGAACCAAAGTGAACAACTTGGAATTCCCTGCTTGTTTCAAAGTCTCCAACCCTGAATCCACCTGATATGTATAAATGCAGCTACTTCAATAGACTACCCACTGTACCGCTGTACAGTATACACAAACCCTTAAAGTCCTTTGTTCCCAGACCATCTTTCCCTCATGGGAGGACCTTACGTGAAGAAGCAAGAGTTGGTCCAGCTGAAGGCTTGTTGCTCCTCAGGGGTCCTTCATGTCCTATGTTTGCAAGAGGCACCTGGGGGTTATTGTGGTGTGAATGTCTAGCTGGTGGCACAGGTAGTAACCACTCCTGAAGCTATGCAAGGCTCTTCAACAGAACTGCGTGTATTTAGCAAACCTCCCCTTCATAGCATCCCCTTCTTTATGGCAAATCAGACTCAAATACCTGCAACTAGTCTGTCAGTGTGAGATGACAGGTATGGGAATCTCCTGGTGATTTGCACCAGCGATGCATATTTATACACCCCTCAGGGTGAATTCTTTGACTCCTTTCACAGAAATTTTTGAGCTTGCTTAAAGAAGAGATTCCTGTGATTTTGATTTGAATAAACAAAAGGAATTGCTTTAAACAGAACATATTTGAAGAGTTCCTTTAGAAACTTGAAGCACATGAAGAGAACTAAATTGGACTAATATGGATTTTTTTTTTCTAATGTAGAAAAAAATAGGGACAAGCACCATGGCAGGGCCTGAAATAGGTGACAAACAACTTGGAAACAGCTGTGACGATTGCAAGAGCATCCCAATAGCACGCTGCCTGTATTCTCGTCTCAGTTGGACTCCTTGACTCCAGGAAACATTGAAAAGGTACAAAACACGCTTTCATGCAAGCTACTTTTAACATGATCATTCACCTCTCCGTGTGGTTGCTGGGTTGTGGTTAGGATCCCGTGATTAATATCTAGCCCAAAATGGTCCAAGATATGCTATCTCCTTCCCTTTATTTTAAAAATGTACTGAAGTTGAAAAATGTAGAAGATGATATCTCAAACATCAATAGCAAGTGGCTAATTTTTTGAAAGTGATGATTGTTAACCTACTAAAAAGAAAATTAAGTACAAAATCATAAAGCATTTTGTAAAAAAAATAAGTTTAGTATTAATATAATAATCAGACTCTTCAAAATATTGTGTTTTTTCAAATTTTATAATTCAATCTTATAACCAAAAAAATTACATAAGTGTTACTGTTTGCTAAATAGTAACTATTGTAATATTTCAGGTATGTTATATTTTTAACATTAAAATGATCAGATACCTATATGCGGAGGGATGACTAACCTTTTGAGAAAATTACATAGAAACATATTTTGTATGTTGATACTTTCTAAAATATACACAAATTTAAAATGAGTTTAAGTGGAGTAAACCTATAAAAGTGGGAATCATACCCCAACTAGACATCACTCATTATGAAATAACATTTCTCCAGCTAGGTAACACACATTATCAAATAAGATGTCCAGGAATGGGTTTCCTCATTTTGAATTGCTTGCCCTAAACATTATAGACTGTTGTCGCTCTTGGCTAACCTCCAGGGCTTTATAGAGGACCCTATTCCTGAAGTTACCACATGCTTGAGTGATGACCATGAATAAATCAAATGGGTGCTGACCTGGAAGCTTCCTCTCCAGAGTCTGGCTTTCGCAGTGCCAGAAGGTACTGTGTATGCTACCAAGGAGAAATTGATGGTCAGTCTCACCCAGCTGTGAGCTCTGCATGCTAGGAGAACGACCTGTCTGGCATGATACATCCAGCTGGCTGTAATAGTAGCATGAATGTTATAGGGGTAACCAACCTCTGTCTGACTGAAATGAAGGTCCCCTACACAGGATGAACCCCATAACTGGCACTGTTAATGAAGCCAAGAACCTGTGGCTAGATACATTAGAGGCCCCAGAAAAACTTACCAATATTATTCTACTAAATGGACATTGCATTAAAATGACTCCTAATCACTTATTGTTATCACTCAACCCCCTTCAGAAAAAAAGTCTTCTTACCCTAGATGACAATTAATACAGAGTTCCACAGTTCAATATAGTGGGAATATGAGGCTTCATGATGCTCAACTCTAAATAGGATGTCTGTAGCACATGCTACCCTTCAAGGCTCAAAGAAAATCATGAAAGAGAGGGCAGAAAGCCTTCAGAGAGCTAAAGGTGGCTGGTAAACTCGAGAAACAATGTTTTCAGGACACAACTGGCCATGTGCACATATGAACTTGGAGCAATTATGACAGCACATAAAGCCCCATGGCAAACTCAGCCGGACAAAATCTCATTGTAACTGGGGAGAAGGGTATGTAATCCATCCCTAACTGAGAAGATATTGGCATTTGAGAGCTTCTTGGAAAGACAGAGTTAGTTTTCTTTTATGGTATGAATATTTGAGACTATGGAGAGAGAGAAGGAGAGAGAAAGGTAGGGGAAACAAACAAACTTAGGTGGGTGAGGAAGTGGGGTGAATATGGTCAAAATATAAAAATAATCAAAATAAACAGACATTATCTGGAACCAATTTACATCTGAGGTTTGATGGCTGAGTTAATCCTCTCTTTCTTTTGTTTGTTTGAATAGTCGGCTGCCTAAATCTCCATATTTCCATCTTTCCTCTTTCATGGCCAAATTGGTACATGGTTTATATACACTTAACACATGTCCACACATGTCCAATGATATACATCTCTTGTTTCTGCATGTTCCCTGCTGTTCATTTGACCACACTGGTATCACATTACAATAATTATGAGAATTGTATCATTCCATTATTTTTCAGTGTTAGTATTTCTAGACATCAATGTTACTCACTCATTCTTCCATATGAAATTTAAATAATGTAATATAGTCCCAGAAACTCTGGCTATATTATTTTCATGAAGACTATATTACATTTTAAAATTAACTTAGGGGTGCTGTGACTTGAATATGCCCCCAAAGTTCACAAAATGGAAACCTGATCTCCAATGCAAGAGCTGGATCCTAATGCAGGGTTAGGACATGAAGTATCCACCTTCATGAATGGATTAATGGGATTATCTGAAGAGCGGGACACGTGTCATGAGCATGCTGGCTATAAAAGTGAATTTGGTTCTCTCGCCCTTCCATCTTTGGCCCTGGGATGATGCAGTATGATGACCTTCATAGATGACAACTACATAGGTTTTGATTTTTCTACCTCTAGAACCCAGTTCTTTGTAAATCTTCTGATTTTTGTGCTCTAGTTTGATTTCTGTTGCTGTGACCAGCATACTCTGACCATGAGCAATAAAGAGGAGGAGGAATTTATTGCTTTTATTCTTTCAGATCACAGTATACCATTGAGAGATTCAAGGCAGGACCCCAAAACTTGAAACTATGGAGAATGTTGCTAATGGGCTCACTCACTTAGGCTTACACTTAACTAACTTGGCCTTCTTTCTTTCCTTCTCTTTTTCTTTTCTGTTTTCTTTTTCTTTTCTTCTCATTTTCCTTTTCTTTTCTTATTTTTAATAAAGCCTAGGACAACCTTCCTAGAGAATGTGCCATCTCCAAATGGGCTAGACTCTCCTATATCAACTCCAAGATAATCCCCCACAGACATCCCACAGTCTAATCTAGGCAGTTTCTCAATTGGGTTTCTCCCTTCAGATGACTCTAAGCTGCTGCATCAAGTTGAAAACTAAGAGTAACCAGCTCAAGTATTCATTATAGTAACAGAAGCCACATGAAGACAAGGCAGGAGGATTTGCATTTTTAATACTGAGCCTTCCAATATCCTAGAACACGGCGTATTTCTTCTCTTTTCAAGTTTTCTAGTGTCTTCTCTAGGCTATGCACCCTTTTTCTGTGACTTTTAGTTAGCTTTCTGCCTGGTAGGAGCACTTGCTCACTATTAATGAGTCTTGGTCCTTTTCTTCATCCTTTGGGAGTCCTGACCAAGGCAAATGATGAAGAGATCATTTATGAGAGTTAAAGCTAGTGGTTCCTAGGTTCAAAGCTATGCTTCTGCTTCTTCATTTGAAAACTGGATCCATTAATAGTATCTTTCCCTTCCTATCCTCACTATGCATCATTCTGCAAGCTGTGTATATAATCCTATGTTGTCTTCTGATTCTAAGTCAATCTTGTGTCTTTCTTCTCATGACCCAAAACACCTATTCAGAGATAGCTCCAGATCAGGAGGAACCAGACTGTGAAAAGCTCCTTCAGATTCCAGGCACTTGAGTTCATAGTCCACCAATGGACAATAGAGTACATCTTACTGATTACCTAATAAGAGGGGAAATTGCTCTCTCTGAATATGCTGTAATTGGATCATGTCTTTGCTCACAGGCTATTCAATAAGCATCTAGGAGCAGTTGAGTTTGTTTGTTTTTTTTCCCTCTTCTTCCCTTTTTCTTATTATTAGTGTAAAGAAAGCTATAAGCTGCATTTAGAACATTAGAAATTTTCCACTGCCAAGAAGAATGGCAGAACTATCAATTCAGATTCCACAATTAGGCAACTCTTTTGTGCGTTAGGAGGGACTCTTGGCATTCTCGCAGATACTATCTCGCTTTGATTTACAAAAGAAAACCATGAGCTTAGAAATTGAAGTAAAAAAACAAAACAAAAAAAGGTTATAGAAGCTTATGTCCATGTACTGAAATGTTTGTGGGAGATAATTCTCACATTCAGGACACCTGAGTGGTCCTTCAGACAGCCCCAGCTCAGCAATAAGAGGGTCTAGGCAGAGGTTGGTTCAAATGTGCCTCTCTGGCTTGAAAATCAGTTTTGTTGGTGTATCCCCACTCTTGCTGTAACACAGGCGCTCCCTGTGAGGGAGACTGCAACATCGTGGTACTGTGAAGACTGGAGGCCAAGGTAAAGTTGTTTGCAGAATGCCAAGCTGCTAGTGTCATCCAAACAGGAAACCAAGAAATTCTCCTGATCAAATATTATATGAATGCTTCTAGCAAAGTCACAGTGGTGACAGGGACACGGTTGCCCTCCTGTCCTTCTGTGAACACAGAAAGCATAGCACCCTTTAGTGTCAACTGGATGCTGCTGTTAGTAGAAAGCCAAGTCACCTACCTGGGCCTACCTTACTATGGCTGGCAGAGCTAGAAGCCTGTGAGCTGTAGAACAAAGATGTCCTATACACTAGTTATCGAATGACTGTGCATTGCAAGGCATGATAGTCTTCACCACTGGCTGTAAAAAATCTAATGACTACCACACTATAATTGGCTCAAATACTGCTCTTTTGAATCTTAAAATTAGGCTTACAAAATTACCCTTCAAAAATGGGTTAAATATGCTTTCGAGTGAAACTCGTGATAACTTACCAAGACTGCATACAGGCATAAGAAAGGAAGTTAGAGCATCCCAAACTCTGAGAATGGTTCTCAGATGGAGCCTTCCTGATCTATCTTCTGTCTGTGGCTGGATCTGGGATAGGCCATTGGCATGCTCTAGCTATCTATTCTATGAGAACACTGCAGCAATGTCTCTAATTCAAGACTCATGTTTGATATCCGTCAGAACGTGGAAAAGCATCCATTCTAAGCTGAGTATCCAGGAGCACCCTATAACAATAATTCAGAGATGACAAAGACGACGATGATGATGATCATAGTAGTACTAGTAGCAGCAGCAGTATGGAATGTAGTGGGGCCATTTGTTGAGTTTCTATCATGCTAGTGTTGGATGCTGTACATAATTTACTATATCAGTTCATAGCAGTTATGTGGTATTCATTTCATCTAAGATGAAAGCAGGTATCTGAGAGATTCAGCACTTCTTCTCAGGCTGCACAGTGACAGTGACAGAGGCAGAGAAGGAGTTTATCTTCATCCAACCAGTTTGGGAATCTGTGATCTTTTTAAAACACCACTGTACATCCACTCATTTCTATCATCTACAAATTCTAAGAAGGCAGATTGTATGTAAGGCTTTGTACAGCTAGACACATGCTCGGCCTTAGAGCTACACTCATAGTGAAGAAACGTATTTCTTAAAATATTACCAAATACCCAAACAATTCTATGTTAGCAATCCAAAACAAGTGCTCTGCAGGTGGTGAGTGCTAATGTTAAAATTCTCTCCACCTCTTGGCAATATTTTAGGTTGGCACTGGGTGTTGGCATTAGAAAAATTCTTTCTGTGGCTGATGTAAAATGCCCTCTCCCAGAGAATTCTGGGGATGGAAGAGACATAGACAGACCATCATTACCACATGAGCTAACATGTATAGGACCCAGTAGCTGAACAGTAGAATGCTTGCCTAGCGCTGGGAGGGATACAGGTTTGGTTCCCAGAAATGCCATGATTCTAATCCAGAAGCTGCCAGCATTGGCCCAGCCTAGTGTTAGCCACTGGCAAAGCTGACCACAAACTTCACTCTTCCAAACTCTTAACTCTGGATAAGTTGAAAATATCCTAGCATATTCCTAGACTGCTCAGTGACACCCTCTAGAAGACCCCATGACTGTGGACAGCACAAAGAAATACAGACTCCTATAGACTAAACAATGAGAACACAGGGGAGACAGTATGACTTGGGGAGTGGATAAAGTCCTTTTTGGTGGATACCCTCAAAGCACAGTGGATAAAAGCTGAACATGGGGTCGTGTTGAACTCTGTCAGAAAGCTTTGCAACATTGGGAGCAATCAGCATCGTGAAAAGATAACCCGAGAACAAGAGATATGCAAACTACTCATTCCCTGAGCAGTTGGCATCCAGGATGTCAGGAACTCAAACACTCAATAACAAAACCTCAAATAACACAGTTTGACAATAGACAAAAGATCTAAAGAGGATATTTCTTTTTAAAAGAAGTTACACAAATGCCACCAAGACTATGAAAAACTACTCAGCACTACTGGTCATGAGAGAGATGCAAGTATAACTACTGAGAGTCATCACCTTGGTACTAGGTCAGTTGATAACAAAAGGTGAAGAGTGTGGGTGAGAGCAGAGAGTGAAGCAAAGCCCTGGAGACAATTAGCCAGTTAGGACGGCCTAAGGGAAGCAGTATGAAAGATGTTCTAAAACCTAAAACTGGGACAGTCACATGACCCAGTAGTCCCAGAATGGCATACGTGCATAAGTATCCAAATTCCCTCACAATAGCCAGGATGAGGATTCAATGAATCATCAATAGGCAAAAACATAAAGGAAAGATGCATGTATATATGGACTCGAGTATCATTTTCTTATAAAAATAGATAAAATCTTGTGTTTTAGGATAATGTAGCTGGACTCAGTGGAAACTTTCCCTATATAGAAAGCCAAATAGTACATGATTTTATTCCTCTGTAGAATCTGTAGGAGTCATCTGGAAGAAATGGAAAGTTGAATAGTGGCTAAGCAGAGGCCACAGAAGATGGGGGCAAGGAAGAGAAGACAGAGGAAGAGGAGGAAGAAGAGGAGGAGGAAGAAGAGGAGGAGGACAAAGAGAAAGAGGAAGAAGAGGAGAAAGATGATGAAGAAGAGGAGGGGGATGAAGAGGGGAGAAAGAGGAGGAAAAGAAGCAGTAGTAGGAGGAAGAGGGGGAGCAGCAGCAGAGGCAACAGCAGAAGAGAAGGAGGAGGAGGAGGAGGAGGAGGAGGAGGAGGAGGAGGAGGAGGAGGAGGAGGAGGAGGAGTTTGGTAATGTTACAGTGGATCCAAGGAGTAAGTTCTGATGTTCTGTTGTACAGTTTGGTAATAATGACAGTTAATAGTACATTGTGTATAAAAAGTAGATCTTGAACATTTCACCAGGAAAAAAAAAAAAAGAAAATTGTTTGATGTGACAGATATGCTAATTACCCTGATTTGATCTGCATATAATACATACATCATCAGAACATCATGTGTATTACACATTAGCAAGTATAATTATTAACAGTTATAATTATATAAATATACTCATTTAAAAATAAAAATATCTGGGTATAGTGGGTCACACCTATAATCCTAGCATTCTGGAAGGCTTAGGCAGGGAGGATTGCTGTGAGTTGAGGCCAGCCTGAGCTACATCCATAGTGAGTTCAAGACCAGCCTGGATTACATAAAACTCTCTCACCCTCATCTTCCCACACATAATGAAACAAACAAACAAACAAACAAACAAAACCAAAAAAGCCAAAAACCCTTCAGTTTTATGTCAACTTAGATGGTGTTAATTATTATTATTATTGCTTAGTTTAGTAGATATTAGTCAAGTGCCTGCCAAAGAGATAATGAGAGGCAGAAAAGTGAACATCAGAGAGTATTGTGGGGTAATGCAGAAGGCCAGAAGCCACCTAATAGCTGGACTTCAGAAAATGTCCAGAATGGTTTCTTAAGATGGGTATTTTTAAGTTCTATCCCAGAAAAGAGCCAGGTTCACAGCTCAGAGATATTTTATGTAAGAAAGCATTCCTGCCGCCATTAATAGTCTCTAGATAAACCTCAAATCCCTCAGTGTGATCAGAAAGAAATCAGAAAGTGACTCCAGCCTACAGGATTGGGCCGGCTGCTTTCTCTCTCATACAAAACCCTTTTACTGAAGCACACTGCTGCTCAATCATCCACCCAGGGTTGGCAGTGGCTAATTTTGCACCCAATACAACAATTGAACTGACTCACAGTGGTAGCATAGCCCATGTACTCAGGTTTTTTAAAGGACTTATTTACTTTACATGCATTGGTGTTTTGCCAGCATGCATGTCTATGTGAGGGTATTGGATGCTCTGTTGTAAGCTGCCATGTAGGTGCTGGGAATTGAACTTGGGTCCTCTGGTAGAACAGCCAGTGCTTCTAACCACTGAACCACCTCTTCATCCCCCTTGCAGCCAGTTTTGACAAAACACTTGCCCCATTAGAATGTGAAGAGACAGAACTCAGGCTGTTCGGAAGCTCCAGGGCATCTCTGCCTGCCTGTCTCCATTAGGTCTGCTCATTATCCTTTCCTGTCTTTGTAAAAGAAAACCAAGTATTTTGAACATTTAAACATTGGGGTTTAACATCACATCTCCCAGACACTGAGCCACCAACCAGGCAGCGTACGCTAGCTGATGAGAGGCTCGCAGCACATAGGCAGCAGGGGACTGCCTAGACTGGACTTGGTGAAAGAAGATACACCTAACCCTAGATAGACTTGAAGATCAAGGGAGTGGGAGGTCTGGTAATGTGGGGACATCCTCTTGGAGACAGGGGGAGGAAGAATGGGTTGAGGAACTGTTGGGGGGCTAACTGGGAAGGGGATAATGATTGACTGTAAGAAAAGATTAAAGAAGAAGAATAAAAAAAGAAAACGGAAAAGGAAACATCATGGTCCCCATTTCTCTTGAAAAATTGGATCCATCAGTTTAGGCCCTATTTTCTGCATGAAAGTAATTAGACAGAAATCAGCAAATCTGCCACCTTCAAATATATTATTAAATGCAGGCCATCTGAGGATCCCCCGGGTCCTCCTCTTGTCACCTGGCCTGCCTCACTTGTCTGTCTATGAATCTTCAAAGGGCTAGGGTTCAGGGCAGAGGAAGTCGATTAAGGGCTAAGGGTGCCTTGCTGAGGAGCTGGGGCTCAGTCCTACAGTGTCAGGAGACACGACAGGGTTTGAAGCAGTGCACTGACCAACAAGAAGTGCGTTTTGTTTAACAGGACTCCCAGAGTAACAAAAAGAACACACAGCAGGGAACCGAGACCAGCAGCTTTGAGGACAGTGAAGACTTCTTTTGAAGAAATCTAAGAAAGGATCAGGAAAGCCCTCTAAGCGGTGTCAGAGAGACAGGGAAGAGATAGATCCTGGACTGTTTGTAGACAGCTGAGCAAAGAGTGGGGACTGAGATTCAAGTAGATCTTGAAATAACGGAAAGGTTGGGGAAGGGCATTAATGCCTAGCATTTTCTTTCCCTCAGGAGGACACTCTCAATGGAGTCCTGAAGTCAGTGTAATTATGCTTAACATAACTAACTGATTGATTCACACATCTGGACATTTAGTGATGAAAGAGAGGCAGAGGATAGAAGTTCTTTGGAAGAGACTGTAGAAAAGTACCTTGGTCTAGTGGTTATGGCCTTTAATAACAGGGGTGGAATATCTTAATTTCTGAAGGGAGAAAGAACTTGTCAGGAGCCTTGGGATCCAATGGACATCCTATATTTTAAAGTTCTGGTGAATACAGAAAATCACCACACTTTACAAGTATCAAAAGTTGTACAGATCTTTCAAAAATACCAGGTCCCCAAACCATACCAGGTCCTGATGGTGTAATAGAAGCCACCATGGGGCCAAACGGGCACTGAGACAGGATACCTTACATCCTTCCTAGACTTCCTGTGTGCGCTCTAGCCAAGTCATTTCTTACCTGCTAGAAAGACCTCCTGAGTCTTCTAGTACATTCCCATCTAACAGGAAGGCTCATCTGCCTCTCAAAATTGAAATCCCATGTTCACTTGTGAATGTGGAGATAATCTCAAAACAGCTATTTATTTGAAAAGTGGAAAAAGCAAGTAGATAGAATTTCCTGTAGGTTTCAGCCCAGCGGTTTTCAAATACAGAATGAAAGTCACAGAAGGTTTAGGTAATTTCTGTGAGGAGAGAAGAAATGGTGGTGTCCACAGAGCATCATATCAAAGGACTGAAGCCATGCTGCTGGTGGCGTTCTGAGGAGTGGGGTGGCTTCTCAATCAACTTCATTGCCACAGTGAAAAGAATCTCCCAGAGCACAAAGATTTCCCCCCAACAACTCACAAACACTCATCTAACTCATCCGTGGGTATGGCAAAGGCAATTTTCTAAGCCCTGGATTCCATGAACATTGGAGAGACAAGGTGGAGGACGCCTGCAAGGAGACAAGAGGAAAGACAAAGGAGTGGAGAGAACATACTGTCTCCATAAAGATCACACAATTTCTGGAGAAAAGTAACAAAGGAGCTCAATTTTAGAAAAAAAACTTGTAACAAATGGTATAATTTTGTGTATTATAGAAAGAAAAGAAAATGCATTGACAAAGAATGATTAATATTTAGAAAGGGTGCTTACTCAACACAAACTACAACCGTTATACTTCTCTGATTAAAAACAAGGTTTTCAAACTTTGCAGAAATTTACATCTTATGCATAATGCCCGCACATTTCCCATGCACAGGAGCCAAGCACTCCAGCTTTAAAGAAGCTTTGCCTTAGTTCAGTGTGCATGTGAAAAGTCTCGCCATGCCCTAGATAAAAATTCATCTCACGGTGTCCGGCTATGTCACTCCCAAGGGAAGGCACATAAATCTTCATTTTACCAGGACAATAGCTTTGTATAAGAGGATAAACTAGTGTGCTTTAATCTCCAGTAACTTCCAGCTCACTCCAGAGAGCTACACGCATGGTTGGCAGTTTGGGAATAAACAGAGTTAAAAACACTTCTAAATGTTGCTTTGCCTTTCCCAGCATCTCAGCTGGCTCTGATATCCCGAACATAAATAGGTAAATCAATCTCTGATATCTTAGAGTTAAAAAGATAATCTCACTAACATTTCTTGACAATTTCATCTATGTTTTGTTGGACCTTAGATAGGCAAAGTTAGTTGCCCAGGATTTCCAGGAAGTGGCCTAGACCTTCATCCAAGGTGGCTTGGCCCCGTTATCTTCTTACTGACCCTGAAGCCTGCTTCTTATTAGCCTTGACTGAGGGAATTCCTGTCCATTGATGGCTCCTATCCCTGAGTCACGCTGTGGTTTTTGGGTTTGTCTCCAGACAGTTTCCTCTTGTGGGAACCCTTTGATTACTTTCGACATTTATTCCATTTATCTCACTTAATTGTAGCAAAGCTCTCCCAGTTTCTAGATGGAGACTTGGACAAGCAGCTTAGCTTTCCTTGGCTCAAGCTTTCTCATCTGCTAAGTAGGACTAAAGAGTATATACAGCATAATAACTTAGTGAGACTGAGACGATATACATAAATCACTTGCCAGTATATAACATACAGGAAACAGGTATTAATAAAGTATCAGCAGTGGGATATGCTCTGGTAGGCCAGTGAAGTTACATGGCTAATTAGAACCCAGCATCCAGGGGTGGGACCATAAGCCACAGGAAGAGGTGGGGCTGCCCAACACAACGCCTAGAAGCGTCAGTGACAGTCCAGAAGGCTCTAGTTTGTATGTATTCTTTGAATATCAGTAAGTAAAAATGGGAGAACAATTATCCTACATCAGGAGGAATGGGGTTTAGGGAGTCTTGGCCATCTTTGGAAGGCTGTGAGGGGTATGGGTAAGCCTTGAAGCTTGCTGCACTTGCTTTAGAGAACATTGGCCATGATGTTGGCGCACTCACTCCTGGTACACTCACTACCTCATGCTATAATGACCTGAAGAACAGCTTCTTGTTTGATGTCACTAATCAATATGAAAGAAGAAACAGCAACAGAGACACTCTGGACATGCCTGAGCCACTACCCAATTCTGAGCCTGAGAATCAACAATATTTGCATTTTCCCATGGGTAAAGCCATCATTGAGTAGCGCTGCATACTGCCTTCCATTCAGTGGTGGTTACAAGCAGTGATGGACTTGTCGTGGTGACGTCAGAGCAGGTGATTCCATAGGATGCTCTGTGATATGAATGTGCCAGACTTTGCAGAGCTCAGTGGCAGCTGGTATCCAAGTTAGCCCCTGGATCTCGCCACCTCTTTTTATTGCTATTTTTTTTAACTGCATAGTTTGAGATTCATTCTTACTTGTCTATCTCCCCTATGAAAACATTTAGTTTGGAGGAATTACTTGTTGAAAAAAATCTATATTCAGTGAAAACCAACAAAAATAATTGATAAAATATATAGAGCTAGTTGTGTATGTGCGTGTTTGTGTATTTGCTCGTGCCTGTGTATGTGCAAAATTTTTCATCTCATAAAAAACTTTAAAAAATGTAACTCAGTTGTGCTCTTTTTTGTCAAAATAAATAAGTAAATACACACATAAGCAAACAAACAAACAAACAAACCAGACACAAAAATTGTCAACAGAAAAGCTATACTCTCCTTGTTTAATTTCTTTAAGTCTCTGGGTGACTTTGGAGCCTGCTTCTTGGCTTTACCAAGTCCCCACATCAAAGGAAAACACAGGAGAAACAACTGCTCTGTCCACTCCAGTCATTGATTAATTAGTGGGCAATAATTAATCAGATGTGACAGTGCGTCTGCTTCCCAAACCTCTCACTCATCAAACATGACCTAAGTAAGTAACAGCTAGCAGAAGCAAGTGCTCGCAGGGACGGGGAACTCCTGAGGAGGTGGACAGGCTGACGGGTTAAGGGGCCTGCTGTGTGCAGGGACGGGGAACTCCTGAGGAGGTGGACAGGCTGACGGGTTAAGGGGCTCTGCTGTGTTGGGCGGTGAGCTGTGACAGAGCAAGGGAGAAGCAGCGTCTCTTTCAGCACAGAGCTAAATGTCTGAAGGACCAAGGAGGATGTTGAGATAGAGAAGCTGTGAAGTCGATAGAAGACCATCCAAACATCCCATTTTATATCCTTAATTGTTAATATGTGGCTCAACTATAAAACAAAAATGTGTGGGTATTTTTGTTGTTGTTGTTGTTGAATTCAGTAAGCATTCTTCTCAAGTTAGTTGGGGTGAGACAAAAGAAAAAAATATAAAGACAACCTTTGTTTGGTTGGTTGGTTTTGGTTTTGGTTTTTGGAGACAGGGTTTCTCTGTACAGTCCTAGCTGTCCTAGAACTCACTCTGTAGACCAGGCTGGCCTCAAACTCAGAAATCCACCTGCCTCTGAGCCATCTCTAGACCTGAGAAGAGACTCTTGTAGAGAAAACTGCCAAAGAGTTCTCCTGTATTACATTTATACAGTTCTTTTACATTTTGTGGGTGGACATTTGTGTGACCATGCCACAGAGCGTGTGTGGTAGTCACAGGACAACTTGTAGGAACTGGTTATCTCCTACCGTGTGGATTCCAGGGGTGGAACTCAGACTGTGGTCAATGGCTTGGTGGCACATGCCATTCTTCAATCACGGAGCCACTCACCAGCCCCGTGATGCTTTTTATTATAGAAGCTAAGGTAGTTAACACACATTTATTAATGATACAATTTATAGGGAATATTGATAAGGTCCCAGGTTTGGTTATTCATGAAAAAAAATAAGGGGCAGAAATAGAATTATGATATATACTTGTTTAAAAATCTCCCTCTTTAAACATTAAGAAATTTAATATTCTTGTAGGTTGTCTAAACTATATAAATTGTGTTTAAAGAATCTGGCTGTTATGATGGAATATATAAAATTTGATTATAATACCATAATTAATAATTCGGGGACTTACTGTGTCAAAGGCTCTTCTAATATATGTATACTCTATGTCTCCAGCCTGCTGCTCTTTTTTATGAATCTCGGTGTTTAATTCAACATTTTACTTACTTCCCCGGTCCCTATCAGCTGATGACTAAACAAACTTGCCATGTTTCCCATGAGTTCAGCCATTAATGAAAATATTAAACAGAATAAGTTTCTGAACAGAATTCACTGTTAAGCCACCAGAAATATTGGAACTTCTTGCTACACAAAATCAATATGCAATTACTTCATTTTGCCTGCACCTCGCTCTAAATTCCCGGTATTAATCCACAAGTTTCTGACGAGAGGCCAAGCATCTTGTGTAAATCCACACACAATTTCATAGGGATTAAGAATAATCCCTGCATTTGGATCCAAAACTTTAATACACTTTTGAGAACAGAAACAAACTTGTTCAGTGGAGAGCAGCAGCACAGAGGGCTGGGCCAGAGATTGCAGGGCATGAGTAGGGGTTTGCAGAAGAGCAAACATGGGCTTCTCCATGGCTTTACTCTTGTTTTAAAAATAGCTAAAGGGTTTTCCTATCAGAGCGGACATTCTTGCATGACATTAAAGATAGCCGCTTGGTTTCCTCCAGGCTTGGGCAGGCCATGCTAGGCCATCTCAGTCTTGTATTTCTCCCGTGACACGTGTAAGTACAAGAACCATTGTCTAGTTCTTTCATTGCACAAACCCAAATGTCTAAGCAGATAAAACTCTGGGCTCAATATCAGGCTCAGTGCTTGGGTTAAAGGGGAAAGATAGTAGCTTTTGAACAGCAGATACTTATTGTAAAATTTACATATGATGCATAGAGTTCAGTCTTTCTGCATTCCCTAGCATTTTTTTTCCATAGAAGCCAGGAATCTGGATTTTTACATTGTTCTAATTTTAAATTTGAACAACAAATCCAATTTTTTTAAAAAAAATACCCCATCACTCCATACAGGAAGTCTCCAGAAAATACCAGGTCAATGACTTGAAGAGACTAGGGATCAAGTAAACTTCGTGTGGAAAGAGAACTTAAAATTCCTCAGAGCTGTCCTGCTGACTGCTGAGATCATCAGATCTGGGTGAGTGGCCTTGTCTAATGAAAGTGTGTTATTTAGTCCTCTCACAACTTGAACAAATGACCTTAAACTCATTATGAATCTGGGATTCCAAAGAGCTTTCTCTGGAGGCTCAGAGATGGGAATGGATCCATGTCTGGAAAGTTCTTGTGAATGCTTGCCAGTCAGGTGGGATGTGAACTTGGCTTTATAGAATGACTGCTATATGTAGATCAGGGAGCCAGATCTCCAGGGAGCCGTGGTAGAATGTGTATGTAGTCCTAGTGTTTGGGAAGTCGAGGCTGGAGAATCAGAATCAAGAGTTCAAAAATAACTGGTGAGATGAAAGCCAACCTGGACCACACAAGACATACTTTTTGTCTGTCTCTGTCACACACACACACACACACACACACACACACACACACAGTGTATTTATGTGCCTAGAAGGGATTCTTTGCTGATAGAAGATGTCACAAGGTATAGGAGAGCAGAGGCCAAATGAGAGAGTGGCCCAAGACAGAGGTGGTGATGATAAGATATTACTGAAAGCAGAGGTATGTGGCAGTTAATTCTGGAGAGTAACATGTCGGCCACTTCCAGGTATGTTTGGTTATCATTCAGTTTAAAATGCAAATGGAAGCGAAAACATTTTTTGGATGCCATCAATCTTCGTTAAGCCCTTCTTTAGGTGGTAAGTCCTTCATCATCTTACTGCTCAGTGTCCTGAACCATCACACATCTACATTAGCTGACTGGCCTGCAAAGCACTTAGGTCTTCCATTGCCAGCAATAAATTCTGAGTTGATATAAACATATTTTTCTAAGACAAGTTCATGGTACATACATCTAATGCCTCATAAACATTTTTATGTGCCCAGGAAATTGGGTAATGCATCTTAAAGTGAGCTGCCTTGATCAGGTGTTCTCGTGTTCTGGGATACTGGATGTGAAATGTCCTGCCGACCTGGATACAGCTCTGATGTAGTGAAAGCTCTGACAGAATTGGTTAGGGATATTCTCATTCAGAGCCACTGATTAAACTCCCAAGCTAATCATTCAGAGGACTGGTTGGCTGGCCAAAGATTCAAATTTTTAATCGATGATTCTGGCAACAGAGATGTGTGTATCATTTCCGGGGTTTTATTCTCATTCTTTATGAAAAAACAAAAACAACAACAACAACAACAACAACAACAACAAACCCATGTATATTTCTATATACCTATTATCAGCATCTATAATGAGATACTCATTAGGTATCTATTTATCTATAATCTATCAATCATCTATCATCTATCTATCTATCTATCTATCTATCTATCTATCTATCTATCTATCTCTATCATTGATTCAATAGTAGACAAAAACCTGCCAACAAAAATGAGGCAACTGGCATTCCAGGAATAGGTAAGAGGGATTCAGCCATTTTTCTAATTTCAATTTTTAAATTTTGTTAGGCAAGTATAGGAGATACTTTTATTCACCTTAAAATGTATCTATTGGGCTGGTGAGATGGCTCAGTGGGTAAGAGCACCCGACTGCTCTTCCGAAGGTGATGAGTTCAAATCCCAGCAACCACATGGTGGCTTACAACCACCCGTAATGAGATCTGACGCCCTCCTCTGGTGTGTCTGAAGTCAGCTACAGCATGGCGGATTTCTGAGTTCGAGGCCAGCCTGGTCTACAGAGTGAGTTCCAGGACAGCCAGGGCTACACAGAGAAACCCTGTCTCGAAAAACAAAACAAAACAAACAAACAAACAAAAAAGAATAATAATAAAAATGAATCCTTGGACCTGAGAGAGCAAGTGGGACCAACCGGAGCGAGTGGAGCCAACTGGAGCGAACTGAGCGGGCCGGCGAGAGTGAGTGGGGCTGGCCAGAGGGAGCGGGGACTGAACGGGGGCAGCCGGAGCTAACAGGGCCAGCAGGAGGGAGTGGGGCAGATCAGAGCGAGCAAGGATGACCTGACTGGACTGAGGGGAAAAATGTATTTATTATTTACATCATTTTATTAAGTATAACAGTAATATACTATCTACATTAAAGACCAAGATAATGTAGATGTGTAAGTGCTTAAAGCCATTCTATTGCATTTATCTGCCTTCATATGCCTAGCCAGTCTTGTATAAACCTTACTATGCAGTGTGCGTTTTCCAGAAACTTTATAACTTGAAATGTCTTAGAGATTTTCCTGTATCACACACTCTTTAAAGACCATGGAACTTTTAATAGCTTGTAGGTAGCATGGTATATTCAATATCTTCTTTATTTATAGACATTTTGGCTATTTACATTCTTTTTGTTAGCAACTGCTATAATATATACAGATCCTTGTTGATATAAGCAAATACTTTTTGAGGTAGATTTATAGAACCTGCTTTGTTTGGCATATTTAAAACTTATGTCAATGCTGACAAAAGCAAATGAATCTAACTGTCCTCAAGATTTGCAACACTGACCACATGTATGCAGAGGAAGATATCTGTACATAACCCTATACACAGAGACCCAAAAATTCATTGTTTATATTTATATTGAAGTTGTATCATATTATCTTTTCCACATTGATTATTATTCATCCATTGTGTGATTAATATATTAAGACTACCAAGAATATTACAGACAGTTCTTGTAGTCCATCCTTTGTTTTCTATTAAAGCTAGTATTTATGTTTTAAAATTCATGTGCAGGTATACTGCCTAATTTTTTTCTTTATTGTTTCTACAGATTTTCAAAATTGTTGTGTGTATGTGTGTTGTATGTATGTGTGTGTAGACATGCATATATGTTCATAGCCATGTGGAAGACAGAGGACAGCAACAGAGTATTTATATATCACTCTCCACCTTATGTGCTTTGAGACAGGATCTTGTTACTATACCCAGAGATTAGCAAGTAGACAAGAGGCTCAGTGAGCCACCCTGATCCTCTTGTCTCTACCCCTGCCCAACTCCAAACACTGATATTATTGGCATGTGCCTGTGTGCTTGGCTTTTTGTTTGGGTTCTGGGAATCTGATCTCAGGTCGTCAAGCTTGTGCTGTAGATACTTCTCCAACAGAGCCATCTCCCCAGCTCTGTTTCTAGGCTTTGAATCTTAAGAAAACATTAACATAAAAAAATCACTTTAAACACTTCAAATTTGTTTGTGATTTTTTTTCCAAGTATTTAGTTTTGTAATTCTTGCTGTTTATGTTAGGAATGGTATGAATTAGTTCTTTAACTTTTTCTCATACTAGTACAGCTCACTGCCCCATCATGTTTATTAAAATTCCCAACATGATGCCTTTTTGGCTAGAAGGTCAAATTGCCTTGGTTCCACACACTTTCCCTTAGAAGGAGAAACATGCTGTTTCCATCTTTTGAAACTGGATGTCACTGGTTAAGTCAAAGGTCAACTTGATTATTTATGATGGTGCACATGACTTGTGTTTTTTTTTTCCAGGTGTCCCACATGTCTTTCCTGCAACTCAAAAGATGAAAATATCCCTATGTCGCTTGTGGTGTTTGGAATTCCGAATAAAACTGATCTAGGACCCAATGGTCTTTTAACCCTTTGATCCATTTATTTCAGAGGAATAATATTTGTATGCATGAATGTCTAGATGTTTCTGATAGTGTGTTTAGGTTTCCCAGGAGGCCAAAAAGGTATTTGAATGCCTTAGAGTTGGAGTTATAGGTGGTCCTTAGCGGCCTGACTTGGTTGCTTAAAAACTCAACTTTGCTCCTCAGAGGGAGCAGTGACCCCCCTTAACCTCTGAGTTATCTCCCTCTCCCAGGCCCATCTGTTGTATTATTGACCATTTATGTTCATTTTGTGCTGCTATAACAGAATAGGAGAGGATGAGTAAGTCATGAGGGCAAAATATATATGCTTATTAGAATTCTAAAGGCTGGAGAGTCCAAGCTCAAGGGCCTTGTTCCTGGTTAAGGTCTTGTTCTGTATCATCCATTGCCAAGGGCAAAGGAGGGTGAGTGTGTGATCGAGAAAAACAACTTTCCTCATGAGCTCATTTGTTATAAGTAACCTACTTCTGTGTCAATGGCATTAATATAGTCATGAGAGCAGAGACTCATGACCTCATCTACTCCTTAAAGGTCCTATTTCTCTGTTTTGTTGTATTAAGGGTTAAATTTCCAATACATGCAATTTAGGGGCCATATTCAAAGCATAACTCTGACTTTTATGAGACAGTTTTGTCTCTTACCAGCACTAGATGTTTTTCTTTTAGATTGTTTATACATCTATTACTTAAGTAGAATATTAAGTAGAATATTAGATTCCTCAAAGTAGCTACCTTTACTTTATTTCTTTGGTCAGAGCCTCGCTATTGGCATAATTAGTTTCATAGGAGCTGGGAAATGGAGTCTTGACTTGCAGGTATTTTTATACTGAAATACAAAATGGAAGAAGAAATCAGAAGAGAGACATACAGTGGTTTTTATTAAATTACATGCATTTCTAGAATGTATATATTTTGGTATATTTCTCCCTTCTAATTCTTCATTCCATTCTACTTTATTTTTTTCTCTTTTTCCTCCTATTTAAAAATATTTTTACCCAAGGAAGAAGGAGCTAGAGAAAGTATGCAAGGAGCTGAAGGGGTCTTCAACCCTATAGGTGGAAGAATAACAGGAACTAACTAGTACCCCTGAGCTCATGTCTCTAGCTGCATATATAGAAGAGGGTGGCCTAGTTGGCCATCAGTGGGAAGAGAGGCCCCTTGGTTATGCAGACTTTATATGCCCCAATACAGGGGAACGCTGGGGCCAAGGGGTGGGAGCGGGTGGGTAGGGGAGCAGGGCAGGGAGGGGGGAGGATACAGGGAACTTTCTGGATAACACTTGAAATGTAAATGAAGAAAATATCTAATAAAAGTTGAAGAAAAAAATATTTTTACATTTATTATATAGAGATTACTTTATGTGAAGATTACTTTGAGCAAGACAATTATTATTGTTGATGGCTGTGGTTGATTTCTGTGCCTTGCCTTCCTGCGGAGCCGGATTTCTGAGTTAACTAATATTTGCTTTTTGGGGTGTTTTGTATTTTCTAATTTGAATAATATCTATTAAGTCATTTATTTTAATTTTTAAATTTAAAATTACTATAACATTCCTTTTTATCATTTCAACTCTTCCCCATATAATAATTATTCTGGCCCTCCATCCCAGTGAGCAGGTCTATGTGCTTAGAGTCTGATTTTCTAATTTTGTTCCCTATAAAGTTTATTTGATCTGCTTATATAATCTACAGCTTCAGTTCAGTCTTGCTTCTAAATAGACTCTTCTTTCTCTGGATGTATTAAGTTCTCAGTTTGATGAAAAGAGAAAACTGACTTGAAAAAGTGTACAGAGTCTATGGAGAAGTCAAATCTCCCCCCGATCTACAGCTGAGGGACATTCCAAGATAAAATTTTCCCATCAAGAATTTTATAGGAATTGTTAATAGAATAGCACACAGTTTCTCTCATAACGTTTTTTTTTTTTTTTTTTTCTATGAACCCGACAAGGAAAAACTGGAGATGAGTAGCTACAAGAACAGGCCATGTCTGACTATCTCAATATTTGCCTTTCACATCAGAATTAGTATTCAAATGTCTCCAAAACAAACAGATAAGGATAGAAATGAGAAAGGATGAAAACATACATCTGCCCATGCTGAGGTAAAGACTTAACACCCTCAAATATGACAAATAAAATGCATTTGTAACCAGACTTTTGCCTACTTTGAGGGTTCTTCCTTCTACTCTTTGACACCCCATGTCTTCAATACTTTCAACCCCCTAACACTAGGTAGGAGAGAAAAAAATGATAGACGGGAAAGAGGGCAGTGCTATCATTAGACTACTTTCTGCTGGTTATGGGGAATGAGTTCCTTGGGGAAAGTTGTCAGGATATCTAATGTCTTCTTGTTGTTTCTTCTCTGCACATAGCTATTTAACAAACTGTGTCCAACAGCAATCAACATCAACCAACCACCAACCCTGACTCTTGGAGCCCTAGCATTTATACACCCTCTGAAAAGTTCCCAGAATTCCAAACATCACACAATCACAGAAAACTATCTACAGCTGGCAAAACCACGCCTCTGCCAGAGCACAAGGCAAATCATTGTCAGCTGCTGGGGACAGGCTGAAACAGCCTCAAATCCCACACCTGGGATTAAAATGAAAACCTATTCTTATATTTCTGTGTTTTTCAGAGAAACCAAAATTCCCACTACAGCCTTTGGTCACATTTGACTGTTTAACTGTTATTTGAAAAATAAGCCCTTTGGCCTGGGATATGAAGTTCATGTATTTGTTTTGAATTCCAAGCCTCCACAAATACCAGATGAAACTGCATTGTAATTCCAATATTTCAGGGAAATTCAGCAAAGAGTGGATTTCATGTCTCATTTCACACAAGAATTTACTAGGTACCCACTCTACTATGTTTTGAAATGAGAAGCATGATCTTGCTAACCCATGAAGTACATCTAAATGGTGAATGGATTTCTTCCCTTGCCTTAAAACACTGCCTGCCATTACAGCAATAGAAAAAAAGAAAAAAATGTATATGTGGACCCATGGGACAGAAAAATTGATAAGAGCTCCCAACTTCTTTCTCATAAACAACTGATATTTTAAAGCTATTAGCGCAGGAGTTGGCATTCAGGGACAGTTCATTTATCATCCATTGGCTGGTGAGGGTGCCAGGCCTTGCAGTCAGGCTCTGAAAAATGGGTCCTGTGCTCATCCACTATTGCAGAACAGCTGCTCTTTCCCAAAGTTTAATCAAATTTTCTCAGTACCTCATGCCCCAGGAAGGCAAAACTCACATCAGACCTGTAATAAGCCTGCCATGGAAATGCATTATAAAACCCAAGTAATATGAACAGATTATATTCTTCAGGCCAAGAGGGATTTTAATTTGGTCCAAAATTATGACTGAATATTGACTTGAATTCTTGTTCCTTGAAAAAAATTATAGTAAAGAAATCAAAACTGAGTGCTTTATATAAAAGATATTCTGATATGCAGAATGAAAAGTCAAACTTGAGTTTGTTACAAATAAAGCATGCCTCTTGATGAAAAAAAAAAAAGTCTTAATGTAAGGCTCCTAAAACTATAGAGTTCTGCCATTTTTTTAGGTTGTCTCTTTTACACCCCCTGGTATGAGAGCCTTGACTTCCTTCAGTCTCTAAGTCTATGCTAGTCCACTAAAAATTCATCATTTCATGTTTTGTATTCCAATGTGACTAGAAGCTCTTAAATCTTTGAAAACCTTGCCTCCTATAAGCTCAAAGTCTTGGTATGTTACTGTCTGCTACAGCCTGCTACCTTGTATGGACTGCCATCTGTTACTAGGCACAATCCGTTCAATGTATGTCACTCAATGGTCATGGCAGAATCAGAAACCAGGAAGTACTATCAATTCTTCCAACCAGACACTGAAGGACACCAGAGAGAGAGAAACAATGGTTATGCATAATGGCAAAGGTACGTTGCATTGATGAAGGATCGTCTGGTCATGGAGGGATGGAGAAGAATTGTAGAACAATACACTGCAGGTTATCATCACAGCTTTGTGTAATAGAGAAAGAATCAGTTCTATTTATCTTGTCAAACTTTGGAATCGTTTTGAATTATCCCAAATATTATTGTCTATTTGGGTGTTGGTTGCCAAGAACTCAAATTTTCCAGTCTCATTTTTGTCTGAGGAGGATGATAAAAATAACCAACCAACAGACCAGTTGACCTCTACCTGTCCCCATGGATACCACATACAGCTTTGGATAGTATTTGCTGCTGGATACAGACTAGGTGCAGCAAAGGCTGCTGGTACCATATACTCTTTGGGGCTCTTGAAACCCTAATGGCAGAAATTTGCTGTGTATTAATATAGTGGGTGGTAAGCACCCTGAGTTGTTTGACTCCAGGAAGGAAATGAACCTACCACACCAGTACTCTCACCAGGGATCAGTAATTTCTTTTGTTAATTATAACCACTCAGGTCCCACCTCTGCCTCATATACAGATTACTTACGGTATCTCGTTCTCTTACCGAATAGCCGATCTTTCTGGGCTTTGACTAGGACACAACATGGGACCTCTAAGCAAGAGGACAAATTGTCAAACTGAGGGCTAAAATGAATGGGATCCTACTATTATCTTGTAACAAGGTGCAAGCAGAAGACAGACCCAACTTCTTAGCATGAAGTACCATTTACACACTCTAAAATGATGACGGTACCTGAAACTTCACAGTAGGCTTCCATTGGTTTCAGCAACTCTGCACAAAGTAAAGGAGTATGGCCTTTGGGTAGACTCTTTTGCACCATTTTGAGAAGTGTTGGGATGAGCTAAATCTAAAGTGTTATAATACACAGGCCTTTGCTGTGTCTCTACTGTGTCCACACGGTCCCGTTCGCTATGGTTAGTTAATGCCTAATGTCTTTGAATATTGCAGTGGACTCTGGAATGACTGTCTACCCAATTCTCCCCTCTCTCTTCATCCTCATTATATCTGGCACAGTTATTCCCCATTTTAATCCACAAATATTTCTGCCAATATCTTAGTTTAATATCCTTTGCTCTTTACTTCTTACTGTGTTCAGCTGCTTATTTCTACTTAATTATATCCCTCGGAATATCTATAGCTGATGATATATAGATAGTAAGCTATATTTGAAAGTATATTTCACTTTTATTTTTAAATCACATTTTTGTTGAGCTTGGGTCCTGGGCTGTTGCTTATTTCCCAGAAGACCTTGGACACATTTTTCTCTCTTCTTGGGATGCTTTTACTTCTAATGAGGACACTATTCTCAGGCAAATTGTGACTCCGGGTGACCTTCGTACAGAGAAACCAATCTTACCTTTCTGGTTGCTCTGACGATTTACACCTTGTCTTTGCTAGGTCTCTCATTTCACTACACTTTAATCTATTCGTGATTCTCCCCATCCCTCTATGTGATTCCTTAAAGGCCTTTTACATCTTCTCCTTATGATTCCTAATTAATGAATCCCTGTTGGGTCAAATGCACACCGAGAGGCAGGAAAGGGGATGTCAAAACAACTAAAAATTAAAATGTATTGAATATAGATTAGTTTCTACTCAACAAGCTATAAATACTGCGCGATGTTTCAATTTGCTTCTTTAACGCTAGGAAACGAGCATCCCGATCTCTCCAAACACTGCCTTGCATCATTTGCTTTCATTTCTCCTGAAACTTTTACTGATGTCTTCCTATGCCATCATTTACATCTCTTAACTAACCTGTCACATGTTTTAAGCCTGTGCTACGTTCATTCTGGATCATTTGACAACTTCATCTTCCACTTGCCAGTTCGTTGATGATATGACATTTATGCCAGGCATTGAGTTTTTAATGCCAATATTTGCATTTGCATTGGCCCAGCTCTACGTTTTGTATTGAGTGCTTCTTTCCTTGCCGTTCTTGCTCTTCTTTGGCCTCCTCAGTCTTCATCAGTCCACTTGATGACCTTCCTCAAACACCATGCCTTCTTTCCCTTGCCCCTTTGAGTACCTCTTCTGCCCTGATTCCTGGTTTTCCCCAGGTGAGGCTATGTCTTCTCCTGGCCCGCTCCTCTCTGTGTGTTTAGCTCATTTTAAGAAAGAATTGTTATATTTTTCCCTGTGGGGTTTCCACAGCCCTGCCTAGGAAAGTATCACTTTGGAGTAGAATTGGATTGTTTTAATGGTGAGGGGGGAGTGTGGGTAAGAACATTGTTTTGTCTTCAACACCTTCTTTTGTTGATATATAGACTTGCATGTTGGATTTTAGTGCCTGAGCCAAGGCTTTTGATCTTTTGAACTCTAGGTCAACAGCAAAATTTCTCACTAGTTCTCAAGGTCAGTGGAAGAGCTGATAAGACTGAATGAGAAATCAGGAATCTTTTCCCACCAAGGCTTCACTACAGAGCCTCCGAACCTCTGTGATGACCTGCAGCGCCCCCACCCGGTGGACCTCTTCCATTCTTGTTGTGATTTTTTTGTTGTTGTTTTTAATATACAGAAGTTATTTTTCTACAGTTCAGTCCCACATGCAGAAAAGAATGTTTGCTTTTTGAGATAGAACATTTCTTCAAGCTTAGAGTGGAACAGGGACCTTTCTGCATCATTTCAAAACACCATGTCATGGTGATTATGGAAGCTACAGTTTTGGAAGGTCTGTTAGACATTTCCTCCAGCCGATTTCCTCTCACAAATAGACCACAAGCCATCAGTCTGAGGGTGGGACCATGACTCAGATCTGACCAATTACTACATCCTAATTTCTTGGGAGTACTATGTGATCTAGGGGATCTGGAATGTAGGCAGTGCCAAGAGCTCTGTGATTGATATGCAAAATATAAGGGGGACGAAATGTTTTGAGCCAAAAATTGCAAACATGGGGAAAGAGTCTTTTCTGTTTCATAGAATAAGTCATCTATAGGTGTGAGCAAAGATGCGCTTGCACCCTAAGAATCAGGAGGATGAGTGAAAACAAAACAAAACAAAACAAAACAAAACAAAACAAAAAACAAACAGCTACACTGAATCTTTGAGCCCAGCATGCCCCAGTTGGCTCAACCCTGAAGCACAGGCCAATGGATTCCCATTGATTATACTAATTTTAATTGTGTTTCTGTCAAATACATCTGATTTATATACCAATAAATTAAAGTTCAGTGGAATTGAGATAAAGAGCCATCAATGTGAAATCACAGCATTCATTTATTTTGGTTTCATAGATCATTCTGTCATTCTTGGTGCAGTGTGAGCAAGCCAAGTTCTCCATCATGGGTCTGAGTTCCAAAGAAGTAGCAAGCAAATCATAGATCTAAATCTGAAAGTCAAGAGATGGGCCAGAGTCACTGGATAAAGCCAAGGTCAGATCCTAGTGATCCGAAGAGGCATTAAGAGCTAAGGGTAAAAGAAATCCAAAGTCATAGTCAGGAAACAGGAACCAGAGGTCGGGAATAAGCAAAGCCCAAGAGAGCAACAGTGGATTACTTACAACACTGGGAATGTCTGACTTACAGCTACTGTCAGCTGAGCATGGTGGCCTTGGTCCTATTTAAAAAGCCCAAGGAACCTTTCCCATTACTGCCATGTGATACCACCTAGTGTTTAAGAAATGAAATAACCAGAGAATTTGATTGCCTAGACAGGAGTCCTTGGGCAAAATGAGCCCTGCATTATTTTTCCTTTAATTATGTAATACAAGAGTGTCTATCTAGACAGCCATCAAAACAAATGTGATTCAGGCTGATTACCAGTTTCCTAGCCAAAATTAACTTTTGAATCACCTTCAGTAAGATGTGTCAAGACCTAAGGAACTTATTTTTAAGTTAAGCAGATTCATGTCTCCAGGTTGTGGTGGCAGTATCTGCTCACTCTCACCAGCAAGCATATCTTCTTATCACTCCTCTGTTTTCTAGTAGGAGCCAATGAGAGACTCAGAGCTAATGAGAGTAGCTAAGGGGGCTTTCCAAAACATTTGGAAGAAGCACAATAAAGACTATTAAACATACATCCTTGGAAAAGCCATTAATGAGAGGATTAATAAATGCCTCCATCTGCACCTGAAAAGACCCTAATTGATTCAGTAGGTAATTATTGGAGAAACTGCCAAACAATTAGTTTGTGTTGTGGGGGACAGAGAAAGGTCTAACTTGCCTGTAAGGAGTTTGCTTTCTTCTTAGAAATGATTAGTATAAAAATGAATGGGACTTCCTTAGGGTCCTATTTTATATCTAAATTCTACAGTTCTTCTGAACTGACTATTAGAGGAATGTTTTCTATTGATGTTAAATCCTGTGATAGTTATTACTTGCCTAGCTCACTGAGGGCAGAGATGGGTGACTAAATCCAGGCAATCGGTAATGGTGCTGGGCACATGTTATTGAATTGCTGGATAGCAAGTATCTCAAGGTTCCTCTTAGCTCCATGGTTAAGTCCCACAGCATCCCATTCGCTTTCATGTTAAATTCCCCTTAAGAAGCAAGGGTCTTACAGAGTGTGGTCTTTCAAAATTTCACTTGTGGTTAAGTGCCAAGCATTCTCTGGCATCACACTTTCTGTGACATTTTCTAAGCAGCATGGCACTCTCCTTTAGAGGGAGAAAATTGCTGCTCCATTTCTCTCTCCTTTAATGAGCTGCACTGAACTTCCTTATCAGTATTTGCTTTACAAGGAATAAAGGCACTTAGTGTGTATTTATTACCCTCCAAGAGCCTGCTCTTTAAAGAGGCCCTTAGTTTATTTCTAAGAAAACTTGGAGGCATTTATACACTGTGGAGTTATTTTAAAAAAACAAAAACAAAAACAAAAACAAAAACAAAAAAACCAAAAACATGCTCTAGCACAATGCTGCACTTACTACTTTGAACTTTTAAACTATATTTGTAACAAAATAGTATATATTTTATATATGATATATAAGTAATTTGCATATAAGCAACGTACAGCACATCACAAATCTTCATAATTATAGGTGAAATAAAGAGATAATGAAATATGTGATTTGCATATAATTATTATAATATAGATAATTTGTTGCTGATGTTTTTGTCAACTTGACTCAAGGTAAGGTCATTAGAAAGGGAGAAACTTCAACTGAGAAAATGTCTCCACCAAATTGGCCTGTAGGCATTTCTATAGGTATATATTTTTTTATTAATAATTGATATGGGGAGGGTAGGAAGTGTCACATCAGTGCAGGTGATCCTATATAAAAGAGTAAACTGAACAAGCCAATTAGCAGAACTCCTCCAGGGTCTCTGCTTCAGTCCCTGCCTCCAGGTTCCTGTCCTGTTTGAGTTCCTGCCCTGACTTCCCTCAATGATGGGCTGTGCTCAGGACATGTAAGTCAAATAAGCCCTTCCCTTCCTAAGTTGCTGATGGTGATGGTCTTCATCATGGCATCAGAAAGCTAACCAGGATGGAAATACTATGTAAGTACATAGGTATCCACATATAGTTGGTGGTGTTTTGTTTTTATTTGATTTTTGAGACAAAGTCTCATTGTGTAATTAAGACTGACCTTAAACTTGCTTTGAAATTGGTTTGATTTCTATATCCAGTCTAGATATTATAATGTATTTAATTTTCTTAGCATTTACTAAGGACTAATACTACTATTTACTACATATAAATAGTACAAATTAGGTTGATTTGTCTTACTTAAAATACATTGTGCATATCTCTTTACGTCACTATATTTCTTTCTCTATCTTTTTTAAGTGTGAGGGATGATGACACAATGCACAGAACTTGCTAAACCACTTGGTAACTATTGTACACAACTTCATGGCCTCAAATACTTCTTAGAATAATTTCTAGAAGTGCAATTCTTTATTAAAGGACTCAAAGCCTAATGACTTAGTAAATAATGCTAAATTATCTTTGGAAAAGTATTGACCTTGGGTGCAAACTCTGTAGCCAGTTCCACAGCACCCAGAGGAAGCTCTACTCCCAGGCACACCCACCCAGGATCTTAGGATCAGCGGCGAGTAGGACACAACATCTGTTCCAACACCACCTGGAGAACTGCAACCAGCAGGATCCAGGGACACAGGAACCCTACCCAACCAGTGGCTTGGGTTCCTTCCAGTCTGTGTCTATTCACCTTGGGCTCAAACTCTGCAACCAGTCCCACAGCACACAGAGGAGGCTCAAATCCCAGATGGTCTAACACAGGCAGGATCCCAGGATCCCAGGAATTTGGTCACACTAGGATCTCAGGGTCCCAGAGGCAGCTTGACTCTCAGGAACTCTGACACACCCAGAATCTCAGGATCACAGGATCCTGGAATCACAGGATCACAGAGATAGCTGGACTATGAGGAGTTCTGACACAACCAGGATTATAGGAAGGACAGGATTCAGGGCAGGTAACACTAGAGATATTCAGACGGGAGGAGGGAAGCATAAAAACAGTAGCAACAGAAACCAAGGTGACTTGGTATCATCCAAACTCAATTCTCCCACCATAACAGGTCCTGGATACACCATCATACCAGAAAAACAAGACTTGGATCTAAAAATCACTTCTCATGACAATGATAGAGGACTTTAAGAAGGACATAAATAACTCCCTTAAAGAAATATAGGAGAAAGCTGGGCGTGGTGGCACACGCCTTTAATCCCAGCACTCGGGAGGCAGAGGCAGGCGGATTTCTGAGTTCGAGGCCAGCCTCGTCTACAAAGTGAGTTCCAGGACAGCCAGGGCTATATAGAGAAACCTTGTCTCGAAAAACCAAAAAAAAAAAAAAAAAAAAAAAAAAAAAAAAAAAAAAAAAAAAAAAAAAAAAAAAAAAAAAAAAAAAAAAAAAAAAAAAAAAAAAAAAAAAAAAAAAAAAAAAGAAATACAGGAGAAAGTAAACAGGCAGAAGCCCTTAAAGAAGAAACACAAAAATCCCTTAGAGGATTACAGGAAAACAATCAAACAGGAGAAAGAAATGAACAAAACCATCTAAGATCTAAACTTGGAAATAGAAACAATAAAGAAATCACAAAGAGAGATAACCATGGAGTTAGAAAATCCAGGAAAGATTTCAGGAGTCATAGATGCAAGCATCACCAACAGAATACAAGAGAGAGAAGAGAAAATCTCAGGTGCAGAAGATACCATAGAAAACACTGACACAATAGTTAGAGAAAAATGTAAAACTCAAAAAGCTCCTAACCCAAAACATCCAGGAAGTCCAGGACACAATGAGAAGACCAAACCTAAGGATAATAGGTATAGAACAGAATGAAGATTCCCAAATTAAAGGGCCAGTAAATATCTTTAACAAAATTATAGAAGAAAACTTCCCTAAACTAAAGAAAGAAATGCCCATGAACATACAAGAAATTTATAGAACTCCAAATAGACTGGACCAGAAAAGAAATTTCTCTTGTCATATAATAATCAAAACACCAAATGCATCAAACAAAGAAAGAATATTAAAAGCAGTGAGGGAAATGGTCAAGTAACATATAAAGGCAGATCTATCAGAATTACACTAGACTTCTCACCAGAGACTGTGAAAATTAGAAGATCCTGAGCAGATGTCATACAGACCCTAAGAGAACATAAATGCCAACCTAGTCTACTATACCCAGCAAAACTCTCAATTACCATAGATGGAGAAACCAAAGTATTCCATGACAAAACCAAATTTACACACTATCTTTCCACAAATCCAACCCTACAAAGGATAATAGATGGAAAACACCAACACAAGGAGGGAAACTACACCCTAGAAATGCAAGAAAGTAATCTTTCAACAAACCTAAAAGAAGATAGCCACATAAACATAATTCCACCTTAACAACACAAATGACAAGAAGCAACAATTACTTTTCTTTAACATTTCTTAACATCAATAGATTAAATTCCCCAATAAAAAGACATAGACCAACAGACTGGATGTGTAAACAGGGACCCAACATTTTGCTGCATAGAGGAAACACACCTCAGTGACAGAGACAGACACTACCTCAGTGTAATAGGCTGGAAAATAATTTTGCAAGCAAATGGTTCCAAGAAAAAAGCCGGAGCAGCCATTCTAATATCGAATAAAATCAACTTTCAACCAAAAGTTATTAAAAAGGATAAGAAGGACAGGTCATACTGGTAAAAGAAAAATCTACCAAGTTGAACTTTCAATTCTGAACATCTATGCTCTAAATGCAAGGGCACCCACATTCATAAAAGAAACTTTACTAAAGCTCCAAGCATACATTGCACCCCATAAAATAATAGTGGGAGATTTCAATACCCCACTCTCAGCATTGGACAGATCATAGAAACAGAAACTAAACAGAGACACAGTAAAACTTACAGAAGTTATGAACCAAGTGGATCTAACAGATATTTATAGAACATTTTATCCTAAAGCAAAAGAATATCCCTTTGTCTCAGCACCTCATGGTACCTTCTCCAAAACTGACCATATAATTGGTCACAAAACAGGCCTCAACAGATACAAGAAGATCGAAATAATCCCATGCACCTATCAGATCACCATGGACTAAGGCTGGTCTTAAATGTCAACAAAAACAACAGAAGACACATATACACATGGAAGCAGAAACAACACTCTACTTAATGATAACTTGGTCAAGGAAGAGATAAAGAAAGAAATTAAAGACTTTTTTAGAATTTAATGTAAACAAAGACACATCATACCAAAACCTATAGGACACAATGAAAGCAGTGGTAAGAGGAAAATTCATAGCTCTAAGTGCCTCCTAAAAGAAACTGGAGAGAGCTTACACTAGCAGCTTGACAGCACACCTGAAAGCTCTAGAACAAAAAGAAATAAATACACCCAAGAAGAATAGATGGCAAAAAATAATCAAACTCAGGGCTAAAATCAAGCAAGTAGAAACAAAAAGAAATATACAAAGAATCAACAAAACCAAGAGTTGGTTCGTTGAGAAAATCAACAAGATAGATAAACTCTTAGCTAGACTAACCAGAGGACACAGAGACAGTATCCAAATTAATAAAATCAGAAATGAAAAGGGAGATATAACAATGGAAACCGTGGAAATCCAAAGAATCATCAGATCCTACTACAAAAGCCTATACTCAACAAAACTGGAAAATCTGGATGAAATGGACAATTTTCCAGACAGATACAGGTACCAAAGTTAAATCAGGATCAGATAAATGATCTAAGCAGTCCAATGTCCCCTAAAGAAATAGAAACAGTCATTAATAGTCACCTAAATTAACAAACAAACAAACAAACAAGCCCAGGATCAAGTGGGTTTAGTATAGAGTTCTATCAGACCTTCAAAGAAGACCTAATACCAATACTCCTCAAACTATTCCACAAAATAGAAACAAAGGAAATCTACCCAAATCTTTCTATGAAGCCATAATTACTCTGATCACTAAACCACATAAACACCCAACAAAATAAGAGGATTTCAGACCAATTTCTCTTGTAAATATAGATGTAAAAATACTCAATAAAATTCTCACACACCAAATCCAAGAACACATCAAAATGATCATCCATCATGATCCAGTAGGCTTCATCCCAAGGATGCAGGGATGGTTCAATATATGAAACTCGATCAACGTAATCCACTATACAAACAAACTCAAAGGAAAAAATAAAACATATGATCATTTCATTAGATGCTGAGAAAGTATTTGGCAAAATCCAACACCCTGCATGATAAAAGTCTTGGAAAGCTTAGAATTCAAGGTCCATGCCTAAACATAGTAAAAGCAATATACAGCAAACCAGTAGCCACCATCAAACTAAATGGAAAGAAACTTGAAGCAATACCACTAAAAGCAGGGACTAGACAAGGCTGCCCACTTTCTCCCTACCTATTCAATATAGTACTTGAAGTTCTAGCCAGAGCAATTAGACAACAAAAAGAGATCAAAGGGACCAATTGGAAAGGAAGAAGTAAAAAATATCACTATTTGCAGATGATATGATAGTATACTTAAGTGACCCCAAAAATCCCACCAGAGAACTCCTAAACCTGATAAACAACTTCAATGAAGTAGCTAGATATAAAACTAACTCAAACAAATCAGTGGCCTTTCTCTACACAAAGGATAAAAAGGATGAGAAATAAATTAGGGAAACAACACCCTTCACAATAGTCACAAATAATATAAAATTTCTTGGTGTGACTTTAACTAAGCAAGTGAAAGATCTGTATAAGAACTTTAAGTCTCTGAAGAAAGAAATCAATGAAGATCTCAGAAGATGGAAAGATCTCCCATGCTCATGGATTGGCAGTATTAATATAGTAAAATTGGCCATCTTTCCAAAAACAATCTACAGATTCAATGCTATTCCCATCAAAATTCCAACTCAATTCTTCACAGAGTTAAAATGAGCAATTTGCAAATTCATCTGGAAAAACAAAAAACCTAGGGTAGCCAAAACTATTCTCAACAATAAAGGAACTTCTAGTGTAATCACCATCCCTGACCTCAAGCTATACTACAGAGCAATTGTGATAAAAGCTGCATGGTATTGGTACAGTGACAGGCAGGAAGATCACTGGAATAGAATTGAAGACCCAGAAATGAACCCACATACCCATATGGTCACTTGATCTTTTACAAGGGAGCTAAAATCATCCAGTAGAAAAAAGATAGCTTTTTCAACAAATGGTGGTGGTCCAACTGGCAGTTCGCCTGTAGAAGAATGCGAATAAATCCATTTTTATCTACTTGTACAAAGCTTAAGTCCAAGTGGATCAAGGACCTCCACATAAAACCAGGGACACTAAAACTAATAAAAAAAAAAGTGGGGAAGAGCCTTGAGAACATGGGGACAGGGGAAATTTTCCTGAACAGAACTCCAACCGCTTATGCTCTAAGATCAAGACAAAATCAAGACAAATGTGACCTTATAATATTGCAAAACAATATTATAAAGTTTTTATACAGATCTTTCACTTGCTTAGTTAAAGTCACACCAACAAATTTTATATTATTTATGACTATTGTGAAGGGTGTTGTTTCCCTAATTTCTTTCTCATCCTGCAAGGCAAAGAACACTGTCAATAGGACAAAACAGCAACCAACAGATTGGGAAAAGATCTTTACCAACCCTACATCTGATAGAAGGCTAATACCTAATATTTACAAAGATCTCAAGAAGTTAGACCAGAGAACCAGATAGCCATATTAGAAAATGGGGTAAAGAGTTAAACAAAGAATTCTCAACTGAGGAATACTGAATGGCTGAGAAACACCTAAAGAAATGTTTAACATCCTTAGTCATCAGAGAAATGTAAATCTAGACAACCCTGGGATTCCACTTACACCAGTAAGAATGGCTAAGATCAAAAATTCAGTTGACAACAGATGCTAGTGAGGATGTGGAGAAAGAGGAACACTCCGTCATTGCTATTGGGATTGCAAGCTGGTACAACCACTGTGGAAAACAGTCTGGCAGTTACTCAGAAAATTGAACATAGTACTTCCTGACGATCCAGCAATACCACTCCTGGGCATATATCCAAAAAGATGCTCCAACTTGTAATAAGGACACATGCTCCACTATGTACATAGCAGCCTTATTTATAGAAGCCAGAAGCTGGAAAGAATCCAGATGTCCCTCAACAGAGGAATGGATACAGAAAAATGTGGTACATTTATGCAAAGGAGTACTACTCAGCTATTAAAAAACAATGAATTTATGAAATTCTTAAGCAAATGGAATGGTACAAGAAAATATCATCGTGAGTGAGGTAACTTAATTACAAAAGAACACACATAGTATTCACTCACTGATAAGTGGATATTAACCCAGAAGCTCAGAATACCCAAGATACAATTCACAGACCACATGAAGCTCAAGAAGAAGGATAACCAAAGTATGGATACTTTGGTCCTCCTTAGAAGGGGGAACAAATACTCATGAAAGGAGTTACAGAGTGTGGAGCAGAAACTGAAGGAAAGGCTATCCAGAGACTGCCCCACCTGGGGATCCATCCTATATACAGTTACCAAACCCAGACACTACTATGGATGCCAACAAGTTCTTGCTGACAGGAGCCTGATATAGCTGTCTCCTGAGAGGCTCTACTACTGTCTGACAAATACAAAGGTGGATGTTCTCAGCCAACCTTTGGACTGAGCACAGGGTCCCCAATGGAGGAACTAGAGAAAGGACCCAAGGAGCTGAAGGGGTTTGAAGCCCCATAGGAGGAACAACAATATGAACCAACTAGTACCTGCAGAGCTCCCAAGGACTAAACCACCAACCAAAGAATACACATGGTGGGTGGGACTCATGGCTCCAGCTGCATCTGTAGCAGAGAATTGCCTTGTCGATCATCAATGGGAGGAAAATCCCTTGGTCCTGTGAAGGCTCTATGCCTTAGTGTAGGGAAATGCCAGGTCCAGGAAGTGGGTAGGTTGGTGAGCAGGGGGAGTGGGGATGGGATAAGGGATTTTTGGAGGGAAAACCAGGAAAAGAGATAACATTTGACATGTAAATAAAGAAAATATCTAATTAAAAAAAAAGAAAAGTTGTATTACTTTTCTCTTTAGTCTGTAACATAGGAGGGTTCTAATTTCTCAGACTCTAGCTCTCTGGGTATGATTTGGCATCTTGAGTTCTTAAGATTTCAAGATTTGCTAGTTAAAAAATGACAGAGTAGATGTCAATAGGAATGATAAGATAAATTAGAAAAGTAATTCTATCACATTAAGACTTCCTAGATTATAGAGCTACAGAGCTTTGTCAACTGTATTGTTTTATTTCTTGCTTGGCATAGTTTTGAAATGTATACTAAATAACTACTCTTACAATTTGTAGACAGGCAAACAAATACCACTCTTCTGGTGTGTTAAGTTTTGTTACGTTTCTACCTAGTATTTAATTTTCTTCATTCATGGCAATTTTACTTGAACAATATTTCTGCTTCTCTTATCTCAGCTTTGTGATTCCAAGTGAGGCCACTTATGTCCCTAACGTTACACGTGGTTTACATGGGTAAGGCAGTGTCTCCCTTGCCTCAGTAAGCACACCTAAAGTAGTAACTGTTCTAGAATCTACAAGCTGTAGCAAAACTTAAGCCTGGAGATGATGGGTTAATGGACCTTGGGTTCTTGCTCTGTTCAGAAGACTGGGGCAGCGCCTCATGAAGGAGCTGGGTGAGAAGGGAGAGCCCTGCTCATTTGGTGGCGCCCTTTACTGAGCTATCCCTATGGCTGCTGCTCTCTTACATCAGCTCACAGTCTATTTGCTTACAGCAGTTCGGTTGGTTCTGAGAAAACTGTACTGATTGCACAGTTAATTATTGGGGATCCTGACACCAGATCTGACTTCTAATTGTGGCTTCTTTCGACTCTGCCATGCTGCCTCTGAAATTAATGTCTTTGTTCAGGATTCAAGCACATATACCTTCTCTAGATCTCTTTGCTCTGTCTTCTGCCTCCTTTCAAAGTCTATTTAACAACTTTAGAAAGGTAAATCCATCACGTAGAATTCATTCATTCTGAGCCAGTGTGCACACACGTGGAAAGGATATTCCTATATACAAGACATAATAGTGTGGGTCAGAGATAAGCTGATTTCAGAACTTTTGTGTTAATTGGCATTACTTTTATTTCAGGACAAAGAATTGCTGGGTCATTTTTAATCATAGAAATATGATACAGCACTCGTCATCTCGTGCTATGTAGGAGAGATGGGAAAATCAAATTCAATTATAAGTTAATTGTCTGAAATTGAGAGGACATTTAACCTAAGAAACACTATTAATTATAATATTTTTGCTTCAGAGGCTATCAAAGAAAAGCATCTTTAATCAGAAAACGTAGCTAAGTACTAGAGCACACTATTGTCATATTAACAATTGAAAATGCAAAGTATTAAAAGGAAAAGGAATGGATAGTCTTTAAGTAAAATTTGATGGCCAGTGAAGGGGAGGTCAATGGAAGCCTGTTCCCAAAAGGCCTTAGAGACCCTGCTGAGGGCCATGCTTGCCAATGATTTGAGTTTATCAAGGTAGTCTACAGTAACCAATGGCTTTGGTTTTCTGCAACTTTATTAATCCATGGTCAAATCCAATGAAAATATTCAAAAGGAGTTTCCAAAACCACACAGTTGATGTCTTTTAAGAGCTCTTTGTTATTGTGCATTCTTGTAAGTGTTTTATTATTCGGTGTTGCTGGTAATCTCCTACTTCACCTAATCTATGAGGCTAAACTTTATCACAGTTACATTTGTATATGAAGAAACCATTACATCTGTAGGGTTCAGTATGACACTTTTGGACATTTATGAAACTCTTGAAATGTAACCTTTGTAGATAAAGGGAAAGGCTATCTATGTATATCCAACTTCACATTCCAGATTTAAAATTTTTATTTTTCCATGATGCTTGCAAAAAATAGCCCTGTAGCTATTCTTTTTAAAGAAAACTTTGATGGTAGGAGTGACAAGTCATAAGAAATGCTGGTGCACAGAGAGGCCAGAGCTTGGCCATCACACACATACTGGTTGGCAATCAAACAGCCCCATAGCAGGGACACTATAGATCCTAGTATGTGGACCTTGGGCAGTGAGATCGTCTTACTCAGATAGTTTTATTTTCATAGGAACTCCTTGGCTTTATTCCTCACAGTGCCACAATAGCAGAGCTAAGGACTGCAGGGCTTCAGCTAGAATGTCAATTGTTTCCTGCCCAAATAGAAAGGCACCTTGTCAAGATACAGAATTAGATATGTTTTGTCACCGTGACCAAAATACCTGAGAGACACAGCTTCAGGATGAAAAGATGAATTTTGTATGGTTTCAGAGAGTTTGGTCTGTGGCTGACTGACCCATGTATTTAGGGAGCCACAGATAGACTTGAGGTGGGAAATAAACCATTTCTAGTGCCCCAGGCTTTTACCTAACATGCCAACACTCATTCCCGAGTCCTTATTTTTAGTGGGAGTCACTGTGAGTGGCAGTGCTAGGCAGAGACCAGGCCTGCCTTGGACGGAGCAGTGTGGGTCTCCTTGTTCTTTTGTGGTTTGGCTTCACCAGGCCTCTTACAGTTTGGTGGCTCAGAAAGTAAAAAGAAGGGACTCGGCAGACTTTTCTGTTTTTTTTTTTTTTTTTCCTCAAATACTCCTTTAATGTTAGTATTTCTGGGACAGGGATTCTTGGTGTCCTAATTAATTGTTCTTGATGTTTTCAAAGCATTTATGAGGCTGACCGTGGCTTTTTGTTCTTATTCTTGCATGCTGGTAGTTTCCTGCGACACAGAGAAATCCCTGTCTCTGTGGCCAGGTAAATGTGGCTGAACTCAGTGGCAACTTTGGAGGGAGGGGAGCAGCTTTTAGAAATGTCAGCTGGCAAACGGAAGGGAACCGGAATACAAGCTGATAGGGCTGCCAGGCACTGCTTCACTCTGAGGTCTGCCTTTAAAACCTTTTGTTATTCCACAATACATTTTTTCAACTGCATTTGAAGTAATTAACACTGGGAATAGAATCCCATTGTCACATTTAATTATCAGATAGCTGCTTTCCTTGGGAATATCTGACAGTTTTGCCCAAAATGTTGGTCTTAATCTAAAACCACAGAGAGACCTCTGACACAGTGAAAAGCTGCTGGAGTGGCATTTATTAAATATAAATGGCTACGTGTCTAAAGAGGAGGTGGAGAAAGCGTGCTGGGTCTCATCTTGGGAAAAAAAAAATCTCTCGGCACAAAGAGAAATCACATCTGCACTCAGGCTGCGGGAGCTTCAGGGCCACGTGCAATGGGAAGGGTGGTACCCTGTGCTTGCCTTACAGGGCTGAATCTGCACTGAGAAGGTAAAGTGCTCTGACCCTGAGTTCTAGGTCCCCATCTGCCAAAAGCCACATTCCAGAGCTTCTGTCAGCCTGTTATCTGAAAAGCAACTGGTGGGAGGGAAATGCTAAGTGGCATTGATTTGAAAAGAGGCAGCTCATTTCTGTGCATCTTAGGAGCCTTCAGTGAATCAGCTAAATATATGCACCGAGAAAAAAAAAATCTGTTACCCTCTGGGTAGTATCTTGTAATAATCTGGGAGTGTGAAGGCTATTAACAGTATTAGATATTAGGTGCCTAATGAATTGTGCCCATTATTGGAGATATTCTGTGACAATTCCTTAAAAGCTACAAAGGGCTGTTTCCTCTCTCATAGCGAGAAGATGCTATTAAAGACACCAGGAATTAACTCCACGAGGGACAGCGCGGTTAAAGGGATACACAACGAGATCTGGTACTTACTATGTGAGGACTATGGCCACCGCATCATTCAGCACACTCTCCCCAAACAGCAGTGTGTACAGGTCGGGGTCCACGTGGAGTTCATGGAAAATGGCCAGCACTGTCACTAGGAAGACACACATAAAGATGACAAGTTAGCTAAGACACAGCCGCAATGTGTGTCTTCGTTAGGGTCACTTTTTAAAAAAGCATTTATTAAGTACTGATGGTGCTAAACCCACCCTCCATATGAACACAAGATCTTCATTCAAAAATAACAGATTATGTCATTCCCCCATCCCCACCCCCCACCCCACCCCCCGTGAAGAAGTTCTATCCATGCTTACTTTCCAGAGATGTCTCTCTCTGCACACCTAACCCAACCTTTGCTGTTCCTCTAAAGTCACATTGGACTTGTTGCGACTTTCTAAACACACTGCAGTTTCTTACCTTTTTTTATTTTGTATTTGACCCTTCCTAAAAGGGCAGAGATTCCTTTAGTATCTACTTCCACCATTCCCTCATTCCTTATATGTGCTCCACAATGCACACACAGGTGTGCACAAGTGCATACACACACACACACACACACACACACACACACCAAGAGAGAGAGAGAGAGAGAGAGAGAGAGAGAGAGAGAGAGAGAGAGAGAGAGAGATTCATGCTTTTGAAAATCCTTTTCTTCATTCTTTAAGGGGCTTGGAGGAGACTGCTTCCGAATCCTCTGATCTCCTCAGCTTTGAGCTGGCTCATTCTTTTATGATCCTGGCATTTGGGTCAAATCACAGACTTATAGAAGAGACTGAGCTTCCTGGGAACAGGGTCCAATTTGTAACCCTTGGTGTTTATTTGACCAGCATGCAATAATTATTTGATAAATGGATGACGGGATGGACAATTGAGTATTGTTGCAATAGCCTATCACTGTGAATGGAAAGGCAACCAGATCCTGGCTCTCATTTGCTCCCGGGAGCACATTCAGCCACAGACACTGACTCTGGGTTCTCCAGAGCAGGACTCACTCGTTTGCCACAAGCTGTTTAGCACTGAGCCTTTGTGAATCTCTCACAGCTATAAATGCCAGAAGCCGGTTACCTGTGCTCCTCAAAACTTCCTGGTGTCTAGGCATTTGAAACAGTTACACAAAGTATGATCAGCTCTCATTAAGAAAATGACCTACTGAATTGATTGCCAAGGGGGAAAGAGTACTACAAAATGATTCCTGTCCCATAGTGGGGAAAAAGGCAGAATGGGTAATTTCACTCTGTTCTTCCCTCTCCTAGTTCATGAAGCACGAGGACAATATGTATTCTGTAAATGGAGTGCTAGTTGGGTTTGGGGGAGGTGAGGAAGGAAAGTGAATTAAGTGTGAAGGGTTTGCAAGTAGTCAAGAAATTTGGAGGTTGCTCTGTCTGCTACAGTAGAAAACAATTGAAGGTCTTTAGTAAGAGGGTTGACACATTCTGATTTGAACTTGGACATAAAGCTCAGACAGCAGAACAGAGGCAGGATAGAGAGATGGCTCAAGGCCTCCCTAGTAATTCCAGTAAAAGATGGGCTTTACTGGAGAGGAAAGGGAGAGATGTGGAGTCGGGCTCCAAGCACTGAGGGCCGTGCACATCCATCATTGCAAGTGCAGATGGCACAGTGACCACAGTGCTTATACATGACTTATTTATTGGTTCTCATCTTCCCAGTCCTCGGCATGTGCTGCAAGGTAGCACGCTGCTTAGTGACTGGATAAGCAAGAGTGTTGTAAGGACAGAGGCAAGGAGCAGCACCCCCATGCTACTTAAAGAGGAGGGTCGGTGGGCCTTTGTGCTCGAGAGACAGAAGAGATTATTCCAGATTCCAACTTAATATGAAACATAACAGACATGCTTGAAATCCTGTACTACATACTTGAAGATTGCAAGAAAGTAGATTTTTGAATGTTCCCATTTCAAAACAATAACAATAACAACAAAACCAAACCAAAAAGGTTGATGAGCATGTGAAGCGAGGCACGTGCTCATTCATATGATCAGCTTTCCTACTAGTCATAGGCATAAAATGTATCACATACTATAACGACAGATAAGTTTTATTTGTCAAGGTATTTTATCTTTCTTTAGTGCCCCCTTTTAAAACAAAGAAGCCATTGCTAGGATCTAACAGCAAAACAAATGAAGGGGGGGATCATGAATTAGGATGGCAGCAGGCCTGATTCCTTTTTAAAAACCAAGGGTAGAATGAATTTCACTATTCAAGTCCAGAGGGCCCTGTTAATCACACCAGGTAAATGGCAGAGATCTCCTCTCAGCTCCTGAGTGTCTTTGAGCCATTTGCTACAACAGGCAGCTTCTGCAGATGGAGATGGGAGAGTCAGAATTCATCACTCTTAGGTGATCTCTTTCTCCATCTCAGGTGGAGTCAAGTGCCGGCATCTAACCAAAGTAATGAGCTTTCAACTGAGGTTTTAGTTAACAACATTCTCCTTCTGCTGGGATCTTGTGGGATAACATATAAGTTATTCTTTAGCAGAAAATTCTATCTCTGCAGTTCAAGGGCCAACTTCAGCTTCTGGGTATATTTGTTCCTGAGCTCTGTGGATAGCTTGTGACCCATCTCTACTCGTGGGGAGATTTCCTAGGTTAATATGCAACTTAAGGCTTGGTTTCTTATTCTAAAGTTCCTACTCATTGGTATCCACTGTGTTCTATGAGATAGATTCTTCATCTCTCTAAAGAGAGCATAAGGTTATTTTGGAGGAAAGTATTTATCTGTATATCCAATTATGTTCAAAAATGATCTGACATTCCCACAATTCCTCCTGAACAAAGAACTGAGCCCTGCTTCATAAACGATATCCCACACAAAGGAGAAAGCTATTACTTTGCGAATTCCTGTCGTCTACCCTGTGAAGAAACAGAACAGCTTCAGAATAAAGCCAGCTAGTGTGTCCTAGAGGAGGGAGTATTTTGTCAGGACGGCAAGTGAGTTGAATAGGTGAGTCAGGGAATTAGCCACCCACTCTGCTCCTGCGCTTGGAACTTTTAAAAGAACTCATTTAGTTAGCTCACAGACAGCGCTCAGTTTTACACACAGTGCCTTACATGCTTATCTGTGCTGTCCCAGTTTAGACTTTCTTGAAACAGCCACAGCGTAATTCATAGCAAACTCTCCTCAGATCTCGCTGGGTTGGGGAGACTAGCCCTAACTCAAAGCTAGGCTAAAAATAATTAGTACTTACTTAAGATGAACCTTTCATGACCTCAAGAGAGCATTCTAGATAGCGGGAGTAAGAGTGCATAGGAAGGAGAGAGGACATAATCAGATTTTCGGAATCTATGATTTTATTAAAGGATTTGTCCATTTTTGCCTGTATTGCATTGTGGTTCACATGCCTCTCATGGTAGCTGCTGCTGCTTCATCCATGGTTGGGAATTCCTTCTCTTATACCTTCTAATTAATATATCTATCTATATCTATATCTATATCTATATCTATATCTATATCTATATCTATATCTATATCTATATCTATGTTCTGTGATGCTAAAGAAGATTCCCATTCACAGAGGACAGAGGCACGTGCCTTCATTTAGGTCATGGAAAGAGTGTGACAGCCAAGTGACTGACAGATGACTCAGAACCATGGAAGAGTTCTGAGAAAAGAGCTTGAGCAGCCAAATGGGATGAGTAAGAAGAGTGTAGGTGGCTGTGTTTCTGGGGTGTACTGGTGAGGTGAGATAGAGAGTCAAAGCAGCATCACTGGAGTGCAGAACCCAGTCGGGCTTTCTTCTAGACATTCTATGTTGTAGGTTGGATAGAATAAGGCAGAAAATAGAAGGGTTGTAGACAGAAGATAGACTAGAAGGGAGCTAATAGGACAGGGTCTGACGAAGGCAGGAGGCGTCTGGGGACAGCAGGGAAGTTATGTTCTGAGTCATGAAAGATCATCTGCTGCAAGCTGGTTACCAAAGCATGACTCAGGTCCCTGGAGGCTGGACATGATTACAACATCTCCAGCAGAGGTGAATCCAAGGCTTATGACACACTATTAGAATCAAATGGAGACCAATTTACAATCTTTAAGAGAAATCCAAACACTGAACTAGTGGGATATTTTTTATTAATACCATCATCCTATAGAAACTCTAACTAGTCTGATTGTAATCAGAAAGATAGTAAGAAAACATTCTTAGAGTAAAAAAAAAAATCCAGAAAGTGACGATTGAAGCCAATCAGAATGCCAACGTATTGACTGCTAAATAATGGTCTGTGTATTTTTAAGGGCTTGTCTATAAATGATCACTCTCTGGAAGTTCCATCAGTAGCTCTGAAGTCTTCAGAGTGATTTAGTGACAGTCTATGCCTTAGAACCTTTGTAAGCAGCTCTCTGACCCATATTTTCTTGATGTTTTACAAGGAATTTAAATTTCAAATGGTATTTCAATGTGCCAGCCCTCAGCATCCTAGTATATGATCTGCTTAGGTCGATAGACAACAAGACACAATAGTTTCCTCCCTTGTCATTCCAAGTCATCACTCAGTGTTATCATGCTGGCTCTCTTTGTAGTACTTGCTATTTCTGTGCAGATCAGTATGTATGACAGTTGTCTATGACACATGAAGGATCAGAAGTGTCCAAGGCTTCTGCAGCTGAATCCTTGTTAGTCGTGACAGGTGTTACTCATTTATATATATAAATGAGGTAGCATTCTTCTCTTGTTAAAAGAGTACTGTGAACTGTGTCTCCCCCCACCTTAAAATGGTTTACGTGATTATAGGGGGGGGGGTTGAAAACAGTTGTAGCTGTGTGAGAATAGACTAGAATACTGGAATTATTTTGAGTATAGACCCTCTCTCTCCACACGCTTGGCTATGAAATCAGTTCATGAATGGGTTTGCCAGTGGGGCTCTGCCAGTCATAATAATAGAAATATAACAGAATCCTACCCTTCTGAGCTAGGTCAAAGAATGATGCTGTCTGGAAAGTATGTCATTGGATGCTACTTTGTGAAGGTCATTCTAAATTGTATAGTCCACAAAGCTTGAGGAATGAATTTGGCTTAAAACATGGCAACTTTAGCTGACCTTCGTTGTGATCCACGTGTTAGGTATTGAGGTAGCAGTGAAAAGGTGTTATATGCCTGCTCTGTTGCAATCCGTTCGGCCAGGTTTCCTTGGGAGAAACAAGCTCTGGTGGCCAGAGTAATGGTTTCAAAGGATAGACCAAGGATTTTTGGAGTTTCTTGAACCATCCCCAGGAACATCTTTATGGTCAGAACATCTTCACAACAGTAGGGAAGTGTTAATTGCATTTTTCTATTCTCATTCTTTGGTTTACTAAAATAGAGTTTACAAAGGGCTATGTGATAGCATTAGTACATCATATGGCATTCAGAGGCACATGTAAGGAGCCCCTGTCTTTTATTGCTTATATCTTACACTAAAGAACTTAGCAAAAATATAAGGAAATGATGCTACTCTCCTCAACATAGTTTTTTGTTTCTCTTGGAAAATAAATATATCTTTCATATGTTATATTATTTATAGTCGAATGTACAAATTATTGCTACTTAAGTCAGTAAAATGACATTTTGAAATTTGTCTTAGTTTCTAGTTGGATAAACTAGAAATAATAATGGGTACATGAACAGAAACTCTTTGGGGGTCTTTCTTACCCTGGGAGAATTGTGAAGAGCCATATTATAAAATGCCTGAGAGTGAGTGTCCTAAGATAGGTGGGCATGTAACAGGTTATTCTCTATGCACTGAGAATGACACTAGCTAAGCATCCTGTTTGAGAAAGATGAGGAAATGTTTCCCTTTGTTAGTTTTTGAGGAGCTCAGGTTCCATGCTGGATCCTCACCCAGAAAGGCTCCCTGTGTCTTAACATCTTTTGCCATGCAGTAACCCACTGACTCTGCGTGTATATGCAGAAGATTCACAGTAACTCTCAAACGAGGAAATGGTTGTGTTTTTACATTAACCCCAGGAGCCTATTTCTAGAGTCACAATTCTATCACTGGTATCTGTATTTGTTTAAGGAATTCATTTGAAAGGTTAAATATTGGGGAGCCATTTCTTTAATGGAAAGATACACAATAAAAGCACAGACAATCACCATCCTATTCTTGACTTCATAGCTGCATGGTGTTTGAGAATAATTGATTTCACCTTTTGCTCAAAAGCCACAAGTACATCCCCTACTGGTCTCAGAGAAGAAAACAGTAACCAGAAGGTCATAAGGTTTGGTAATGAGAAAATCAAATGCTAGCATGTAAATGCTGCAAAGAAATATATTTAATAACCTACCCCAGCAGGTACTAGTTCCTAGGTCTTATATTTGGGAATTCATGGATTGAGACCTGCTTGGCACTTCAGCTAGTGCTTTAGAATTTCCCCCAAGGTATCTACAGCAAGAATATTCTAAGTTTAACATTAGCAGGGAACATAAACATTTAACAAAGACCCAATTTTCTCCCCAATGGGGTTTAATGAGCCATGGTACAGTTTAATGGGGATCTGTGCCGTATACCCTCTATCCAAGTGAAGATGACTCAGCCCGCCACACAAGCATTCTCCAATCACGATGATTGCTTCAGCACATTGCCATTTTAAAACAGAAAATGGCAGGCAAATGTTTACCTACAAATCATGAAATATATTAAGAGCAAAGGCCAGTGGCTCCAAAGAGCATCCCGAGTTAGCAATGGCTCACTAAGAAATCATCACTTGGAGGTAAACATAATACTGTGGCTTATTACATGGAACAATCGTAAGGAAAACGAGAAGTCAAAAGAGCACTGGGTGAGTTATGATCATGGGGGACATCGAATAGGAGTGCTTCACCAAGTTTTCTTACTATAAAAAGATATGAAACATACATGGTGTAACATAATTTCTCAAACTCTGGATAAGGACAATGAGGAATATTACATAATAGTTCCAACATGAAGAATGTGTCCAAGGACAAATGAGCATAATACTGAGAAGAGTCAGCACAGGCATGGGGGAGAGAAAAGATAAAGACTAGAATGAGGAATTCATCAAGGACTAAGGCTATTCTTCAGTGGTAGAATGCTTGCCTAACCTCACAAGGCCCTGGACTTTAATCGCAGAGTTGCTAAAGGGGCAGGGTGATGTCATGTGCTTATCCTGACTGAGAATCTGAATATCCCTCCCTTCCCAAATCTGTCAATTAACAATACCTGGAATATGTGAATATATTTTATTGCATGACTACAATGGCTCTTGAATGTAAATAAGTCAGAAGACCTTAAAATGGGTATTTTACCCTAGATCAGCTGAAGCAGGGGTCAATCCTGATCACATGAGCCTGTGAGGGGGAAAATTTCCCCTAACTGTTCCCCAACTTTGTGTCTTCTAAAACGAAACAAAACAAAACAAAACAAAACAAAACACCAGCAATCCATCCATTCCAATTTGTGCTGCCTGCATACTCTTGGATATGGGGCCATCACTAGAGCATGATTAGTCAACCAGAGGCCACTCCCTTAAAGAAAACTTTCTTATTCCTTCAAAAGCCATCAATTGTTTATAGCTCCCCAGTTAGGGATTGAGGCTGGTAAACCTCTCTCCTCATTATGCTGGACAATGATGGGTTTAAACTTTATGTAGGCAACCACAGCTGCCAGGAGTCCGTGAGTGGGGCAATCCTGTCATGTCCAGATGAGACTTTTTAGTTCCACTCCCCTTTGACCTCCAGCTTTTGCAATACTTCTGATTTCCTCTTCTGAAATTATTCCCGTGCCTCAAAGTTGGGGTGATAATGTGTGATATACATGACCCACACGTGGCTGAGCACTCAGCTGACATTTATTCTTTGCACTTTACCAGTTATGAGTTTCTACATTGGCCACTACCCACTGCACAAAAACCTTCTTTGATGAGGTCTGAGACATACACTAATTTATGTGGAGAGATGCTAATTTCAAGGGATATTTGATATTATGCCCCGTTAGCCAAAGAATAAGAGTAAATCACCCCTGGGAAGCATGATCTCCCTAGCTATGAGTCCTTTGCCAGATTTACAATAGCAGAGCTGTATCTTCTCATGGAGCAGGCTTCAAATTTACTCATGGAGAAGTTGGTTGCCCCCAGCCCACCCATACCACTATTGCGTGCTCAGGCCATCTTGCTATGGCAGGTATTACTGCAGTTCATAGGATTCACAGCCAGCTTAGACTGATGATGATTTTCTCTCTTCCAACAGCATTCCTAGAAGCTTTTAGTACTGTGATGGCTAGCCAGAAGAGAAGGAGCTCTCTGCTCAGCACCAACTTGATTTCTCTATGTCCTCTAACCAGTTCATGTGGTGTTTTCAGCAAGATGGTGGTACCATCTAATTCTGGTGGGAAACCAAGAGCAATGTCAAAAGTCTGTAATATTTAGGGGGATCTTTGGACCCTTGGACCTAAAGGAAGTATCCCACATTTGGCACTGGGCTTTTTAATTTGGAAATCATTGGTTACTGATATGAGCATAATCCCATGTGTAGGGTAACACCAGTTAAATTCTTTTTTAAAAAAAAAAAATTCTTTTTTTGTATTGGCTATGAATGTAGCTTCTTTTTTTAATGTCGTTTTCCATATGCTTTCCAAACATGCTAGGTGTTAGCCCTCCCTGAATCCCTTCCCTTGCCCTACCCTGTCATTTCTTTCCTCGTCTTCAATCTCTCCCCATTCGTATCATCTGTGTTCTATTATCCACTCTCCTTCCTTAATGTCTTTTTTCTCCTCCCCACTAACAGTCTTTCTTCCTAGTTTCCTGGATTCTTTGAGTGTTCCAAATTAAACACACAAGTCTAAATATTTGATGCCTAGAACTACAGATGAGAGAAATGGAGGATGAGTACAATCAAAATACATCATATGGAATTTCAAAGATTAATAAAAATATTTTTAAAAAGAAAAGGGTGTGATTCACAAATATTGTTTTGGAATTCATGATGTAGAAAAGAAATATGTGTCTTAGGAGGAGATATGAGACAGTGGTGAACGGGAGTATTTCAGTGGAACCGGTCTAAATGATGGAGACTTTCAATTCTTAGATGCTTGCACTTGGTGCTGCGTCCCCACCTAAGAACCTGAGACTCCTGAGGCTTGGTCAAATTTGAACTTCCCTGGTGTCCTCCAGGCTCTTTGGCATAGCACTGAACACTTAAGTACGTAATAAATATTCTTCTTTCAGTAACATTTATCGCTTGTAAGTGAATTCACAATTTGTATGCAAAAAAAAAATGATTGTCATTAGTCGTGATTCTGTAAATTGTTACCAGCAAAACACCTGAGGCAAAATAAAAATGAATTTTATACAATAAAAATAAAGGAGATGAAATTTCTTAGGTTGGTGTGAAAGAATTTACTAGAGGGGTATGCATAATGGGGAAAGTCAGGGACATTCTAAGTGTTAGAAAGGTTTGTTAGACTTTAAAATGTAGATGCTGATTCGCCAGGGCAGAGAGGGGGCTTGGACAGCAGTGGCTATCTCTGTTAGTGAACAATGGGACTTGAGCTCTGTAGCTGTAATAATCTGTATTCCACCACAAACCTGGATGATCTTAGAGAGAGAGTCTTTTTAGAACTTATGAAAGGGCCCCAGCCAGCTAAAACCTTGACTTTGACCTTCGGAGAGTCCTAGCAAAGAACTCAAGCCAGCTGGACTTCTGACCTTCAAAGTGATGAGGTAAAGTTTTGATGCCAAAATCTGCTGGATACATGGTGATTTATTATATTGCTAACATATTAACATGTCTGGGCCCCTTGGACCATAGTGATCTGTGAGCATGATGGGTGTGCTGGCTTCAGAGCTGTAGAACCTGAGCTCCTAAGTGAGAATATTGCTGGAATGCCCCTGTTTTCAGCCATTTCAGAGCCTCTTTGCCCCATAGCACCTCTGGCATAAAAATAAATCTCATATAAAAATCTATCTTTTATATCATGCTTAACAAATGCAAGCTTGTCCCAGAGATTAAGAAAAAGTAGGGGGGTGGGTTGGGGGGGAGGAAACCATAGGATTCTACCCAGAGGGCTATGGGAGCTAAACACTGATATTGTCGTCTCTGAATGTCTCTCCTGGTGCTGTCATCGCACATAGCATGCTATATTATCCGGTCTCTCTGAATGTGTTGTTTTATATCTCATAGAGTGGCTTTATTCTCCAGGAACGACCCTGTCCAGGCCGTACTGTTGTGTATAGTCACCATGAGGAACTGGTGCTGACTAGGATGGAGTTCAGATCAGGGTGCCATGTCAACAGTCTGGTAAGCCACGTCTTGGGAGAATAAGTCCCAAATCACAAAGTAGACCCCACAAGAGGAGCCAACAGCAATTTTCTCTTCTGGGTATTTTTTTTTTTAATTATCCTGAATTTTCTACAGTAAATGTTTAGTATTTTTAGGCTCAGAAAGCCATTCATAAAACCAGCCAAGCTTATAAACATGAAACACGGTGACCAGAGTCCCTTTCTCAAAGCCACAGATGCCGTATGTGAGGCCCTAGCCATCCTGAGTACTTCTAGATTGCTGACTTCTCTTGTGCACAGACTCTGGGCTCCTTGTATCTCTTCTTTGTTTGGGGAGACTGCCTGCCCTTCTGTGGTTTTCCTTCATGCTCCGTGACCTCTTTTAGCTGTCCTTCTAAAGCTCCTTGCTTTAACACAAACACTGTCCAGGAAAGCATCCTCAGCGTGCTTCTCCCCATGGAATCTCAGTCTTCAGCCTTTGCGTCTCTCCGTGCCGATACAGATACACACCCAGGTCTCAGCCACCTCCCAGGCAGGTTCCCCTGCAGTGGCTCTGTGTGCCTGTCACTGGAAATGGCTGTTTGATTAGTTTTCCACTCCCTGGGAGCAAGGTGTCATAAATCTGCTTTTCTTGAGTCTAAGGAATACATTGTCACCAACCCAGAGCTTTTTTGTTTGTGTTTTAAGAAGATAGATAGGTAGGTAGATAGATAGGTGGATGGATGGATAGGTGGATAGATAGATAGATAGATAGATAGATAGATTTTTATTTGCAATGGGAAAGTCTCTGGCTTTAGAGAATACAATAATAGTCAAACTACACTTTGCAGTCCAACAGTTTACAAGATCAGGCGAGGAGCCCGAAATCCATCCTGAAGGTGTGATATTACATCAGATACTGTGGCAAGAGTTAGCTTTGTTAGTCCTGAAGTTTTGGTCCCCTACAGTAATCCTTTCTAGAAGGAAAATGATACAAAAATAAACCAGTTACCAGTGAATTAATTTTCTTATGGGAAAGGGGCAACTTTTAAAAGTACTATCACCTCAAGAAATGGCACACACTCACTTAAAATGTCCTTCTGGGATACTAAGGTAGTAGTCAGTCACTAAGGTCGGGGAGCTGACTGGGTAGTTAAGAGTACTTTCATTGCAGAGGACTGGATTAAAGTTCTAGGTGATACAACCCCCTCTTCTGGTCTTTTCAGATACCATATAGAGTGCAGAGTGCATATATACACACATGCAGGCAAAACGCACATATATACATAAAATAAAAATAAATGCATCATTTTAAAAACAAATTAGTCCTCATTTGTATTGTTTGCTCAGCTATGTGCTTGTCAATCCCTTGATATTTTCTGGTGAGCAGTGAGCGTAAATTCTGTTGGTTGGTTGAATGAATGAACCTGTGAAGGTTAATTCTTGAGGCAGGAGCAGCTTCTGTGCTGTGTGTTCTCCAGGCCACCCACCACTTCTCTGTTCACTGGCTGGCCTACAGTACTTGTTTGTAGATGCTATCACCATTTCTGTTCAGAATAATACAGTAATGACACAGTGCTTCTTATCTAGAGCATCCAGGTAAACAGAAGACATTTTCAAGAATTCTTAACCAATTCAAGGGCTCAAGCATCTTCTTAGACCAAGAAAAACCAATCTTTGTCCACTACTAGTGGGTACTCTCCTGCCCCAGACACATTACAGCACCAACCCTTAGGGATTGTATAAACACTGACCTCACACATCCATGATTTTCTTCTGCTTGACTATTTTTTCCATGATTTTGACTTTACTACATGCTGTGCCCTAAAAAGATAGACAGTAAGGAAAAGATCCAAGACATCTCTGAATGCAGTTTTTGCTTCAGTGTACAACATCACGTTTAACTCACAAGCAGAAGGTGTGGGGCTGGACACTGACTTTCAAAGCATCCATCCTGCAGGTCTGCCTTTGAGCGCTGCTGAGAATGAACGACTCCCACTGAGTAGAGCCGTTCCGTTCCCAAGAGCAGCTAGCCAAAGACATCCATCAAGCACAGCTGTTTCCCAGCTGCGCACAGGACTGTGGAAGTGCTTCAAATGGTTTTTCAGTGTGTTCTTGAAACCACATCGTCAGGACACCTGGAGTCTCTCTGCATCTATGTCCAATATCCTAAGGCGTAGCTGGCCATCCTTTATTACTGCCTCTAGGTCTGTTCTGGGCAGCTGATGCTCCATGACTGGACTTCCAACTTCTCAAGCAAGATCTTGGTGTGAGATCCTTGAAATTCATTACTCTCCTAGAGTAGATGAAAGGGGATAGAAACCTGACTCTGGTGTCAACGCAAGCCAAGTCCAGGTGCCGACTAGGATGTGAATTAATTTGGTGAACTGGAGCCAGTTACCTAATGCTTCACGTGCATTGCATGTGTAAATGAAGAGAAGCACTCATTCCTTAGATGCCCTGGTAAATGGCTGAGAGGGATCATTTCTGCAAGGTGCTTGGCATATAATGGTGGTCAAACAATAGTGGCCACCATGACTATTATTCATGCCAGTAGTAGATCTAGCCATCAAAAAAAGTGATATCTATACTTGTTTGTTTCCTTACTGACATAAAATGACTTAAGGAGGGAAAAGTAGAGAAAGGCTAAAAATTTTCTTCCTTGCAACTCTGTGCATACTGCGTGCACATTTACTCTGTCTTTCTGAGTCTTGGGGGTCCTTGTTTGCAAATGAGGAGGTTGAAAAAGATTGTCTTTTAAGGTCCCTCCACATCTCAAATTTCATAGCTCTCAGAATCCCATACTCTGAACTACAGATCTGGGATACGGGTCCCTCACATCCTCCTAATTATGCAGAAAGAGGCCTGCTGTGGTGCTGGGATCAAGAGAGTGGTTTAGAGGGGAACTGAGCTTCAAATGCAGAGGGGAGAATGGCGGAAGTTATTAATGAGTTTAACCTTCTCTGCTGGAAGGAGGAGAGAACTGTCTCTCTAGCCTTGATCCCAGAACTATCTGAGCCCAGGGATCCTTTGCTAATGTTGAGCAGGTCACAATATTTGGACCCCCGGATGGGAATGAAAACCCTCTGTTCATCATAGGCCTGTCTCTTATAGATGGGAAATAGGGCTCCTGGCTCCACTAGCTGGCAGGTTGTCTCTTCAAAAAGGCACATCTTGGCTCCTGGTGAGGGGGATTTTAAAATGCTATGCCAGAGCCTTAGCCAACTTGGCTAATACAGGGCTCCCCTGTGTTTACAAAACCCCTAGAGTGTGGATTTGTCTTTTAAACTCATTGCCAGTGGCTGAAACTACATTCCTCTGTAGGCTTGAGAATACTGAGGCCTAACTGATCTGCCTTATTGCAAGCAGACTCACTCTCAGAATCTGCTACCCAGGAGTCACTCATTAAATGACCATTGAATGCAATCAATAGGAAAATGAGAACCTGACTCTTGACTACTGAGTGTGTTTAAAAAAAACAAACAAAACAAAACAAAACAAAAAAACACTTGATTGACACAGTGCTGTTTTGTCTTGAGAAATAGCAGTGGTTGTGGGTCCAAGAATTTTGGACGTGTGGTCTTCAACATTGCTGCTTGTGAGCTTTATAGACTTAAACAATGAAGTATTTACAACCTCTGCTCCTTGGAATGGATAAAATGGCCTGGTCATGGTGGTGATCGAATCAGTTGTATCAGATGTGTCAAGTCAGATATTTGTGCTCACAGTTACAGACTGTTATCAGTAGATGACAGACTCTGTGTGGGGGAGAATTGAGATGGAACCCCTATGTTTGTGTTTATCAGCTTTGGGGTGCTTCTTCTGCATGCTGACTCCTGCAGGGGTGCTGTTTGGATGGGTAGAGTAAAAGCATTATTGATTTGCAGCTAGCTAAAAATTGGCTGACGTTGATTAAGACATTTTGCTCACATAGATGTTAGTGTTCTGCAACAGCACAGTCCAGAAACCTAAGCAGTGCAGAGCCCGGCGCTCTGGTCCGGTTCTCATTGGCTGGCTGTAAAATCTCAGGTTATCGTCAAATTCCTTTGCACCTCAATTATTTTACTAAAACGTGGCTCTTCTCTCCCCGAGACAATGATGTGAAATGAACGGAAACACTGCGTGTGGAAGCTATTTGAGTTCTTTGAAAGAGGTACACAGTATAAATCCAAGCTGGTATTTTTATTTCTGAGTAAATTTGCTCGAGAATAGAATCTTGGTTTATATGAGGGTGTTTTATAGACTAAGGTTTATATAGAGGCTTTTAAACTGATGCTATCACAGTATGCTTAACATGGAATTGGATAGAGCGAGAGAATGCATTCGAGTGCTGTTAAATAACACTACGTAGGCTTGCAGCAGATCACATAAAGAAATTGGTTGGCCTGCCAGCACTATCTGGAAGCCTGATGGCTTCAGGGGGAAATACTCTAGGCTAATATGCTCAGGCTTCCTTTGAGATGCAATTATCTTCCCCTTGGAGTTCAAGGTAAGCAGGTGAATATTTTCTCCCTCCTGCCCTCTACCTCAGTCTCAATACAGTGTTCTCTTCCAAATATCATACTCTGGAAGTAGAGTCACCATGTTTCTCCTCTGCAACCACACAGATAATTCAACTCCATGGATTTAATGCCTTTGGTTTTTACTCTTAAGACTATGGGAATCACACCCGCCTAAGTCTATTCTCGTGCTACTTAGCAGATAGCAGATGTTAATTGAATGTTGTCTTTGTTTGCCAATGTTAATTGTGATACTGAAGAAACTCCATTGTCAATCGCATCTGGTTTGTTTGTTTATGATGTATTTATTTATTTTGGTGAATAGAATGTCGTTTAGTTTTCTTTGAATTCACAAGGTAGGATACTAAAACCAAAGATGAGCGGTTGAGTGTATGGCTACTTATACAGAGGCATGGAGGGCCAGAGATGACAAAAAAAAATCAATATATAATATGATATACAAAAGGATGACAGCCTCCCTGAGAAAAACAAATAAGTGGAGACCACAATCAAATAGTGACATACAACAGTGACCAGAGAGCATGATCAAAGAGACCAAAGGAAAACACAAATCAAAAATAAAAACTGTGAATTACGCCAATGTTAGTAATCATTTCTCCCATGTTAAAAAAAAAATGAAGACTTAAGTGAGGAGTTCAATGACAAATGAAAAATTATGAGAGACAGCCCAATTAAGTCACCCCTATTGAAGAAGCTTTTCTCCAAAAATAACAGTTCTGCTTTTAATTATAGGTTCTTCGGTCTGTTAATCAGCCATCTTCCTCACGACTTAAGCTTGGTGCAAATAACAGAAAGGGATTCAGCAAGATGCCCTGTTTAATTAGGAGGAATTTAATTAAAAATATTTTTATACACATGACCAATCACCATTATTTATGCAGATGTTCCATCATGCTGCCTTGGAGATGCTTCTGCGCACCCCGCGTGTCCCCCTTTCAATATGCGGCTGCGTTTTCTGCAAGAGGTGCTACAGAATGAGAAGCACTGTGGCTGGTAGTTAATACCTATTTTTATCAAAACAGCAGTGCAGCTCACACATCACCCGTGCAGTGTAACCATAGAAACCCCAAATAGAAAGGGTCTTCAGATTATCATTGCGATCAAAGGTAAAACAGTTCGTGTGCCTTTGAAACAGTTACACCGTGCTAAACTTTAAAGGACGAAAGTGGCTCTTTTAAATCTTGTTTTTCTACTACTTAAATGTTAAGAGAAAAAAATTTGACTTGCAAATGCGGTGTATGGAAATGCCTCTCATTTTGGACAACTCTTCCTCAAAGTGGTGTTAGTAACCGAAAAGATGAATATTCACATGCGCATATTTCTCTAGTGCTTCCATCTGAGTGTGATAGGGAAACAATAATCGTATTTTAATGTTATATTAATGTTATTAATCACGATTAATAATATTAATAATCATGTTTGCAAGTCAGAGAATTTGTTTTGGAGAGAAATCCCACATTGAAGAGCTCATGATGAGAAGCTATATTTTGTGCCTCACCACGGGCTCTGGTGAGGATGGTAGACGCACACCCCATAGGCTGAACTGCAGACAATGACTCAGGGTGTGGACTGGCAGTCAAATTACAAAGGAAAAGCATCTTTAATGAGAAGAGCAGTGAAGCTGATTTAAACAATAGCGAGAGGCCAACCCAAACAGGGATCTGAATGGGGCTTTGTAATATATGGGCAGTGGAGGATGGGTGGGAAAACATTAGCAGGTGGGGGAGAAAAGGCGTAAGTGGCCACAACTGATTAGTCTATTAAAGCATCCATGATCTAGATAGCACCAAACAGAGCCCAGCATAGATACCACTATGGCCACAAGCAATTAATAGATGGAACAGCAGGGCAGTTCCCACACACCCAGCAACTGCTATGAGTTCAGAATCTTGGAGCGTAAAACAGGTATGTAAACGTAGAGCTTCCACGGGGCATGGCTCTAATTGTTTCCTTCCTTCCTTTGAACGTCTACACTTGGGGTTGAATGCGGAAGTGGACAGTGGCAAGAGGTGATGGAGAGAAAGCAGATTCTCTATGGTGGCTACTTTATTGAGAAAAAACTTCTGGCAATTTTATGTGCAGTCACAAATAATTAAAGTGCTATAGGAGGGGTATCTGAAGAGCCAGTTAAACGCCCAAGGAGAGTTGATTCTTGTTAAGTTTTATTATAGATCTTATTATAGAAAACTTAGTAATTTATAAGTAATCTTTTACAAAGCATCTTATTTGATCCATTAACAGCTCTGGGGAGAAATAGAAAATACTTTTTGTTTGATTTTGTCTTGTTTTGTCAGGCATATTCAAGGACGCACAATATAAGTTCCAAGAATTTAAGGCGCTAAGCTGCGGGTTTCCCTCCACCATGCTAGCTGGGGACTGCATCAGCTCAGATACAACCTCACCATGCACAGTACCACCCCTCCACACACGCTATCACCCCTCCACACACAGTGCCACCCCTCCACACACGGTATCATCCCTCCACATACAGTACCACCTCTCAGCTCACAGTACTATCCCCTCACTCACAGTAAACTCCCTCTACCTACAGTACCTAGTTCCAGATGTTGTCAGCAGGATTTTTTATACTTCTTTATTTACTTATCACTTTATTTCTATTCATTTGTTTTGCAGTTCCAGGGATAAAAACAGGGCCTTGCACATGCTCGGCACGTCCTCCTTCACCGAGCTATACCCTGTCCTGCTTTCTATACGCACCAAGCTCCTGGGAACTAAGACTATAGAAGTTCACATTATCTTAGGAGAAAAAAATGTACCTTTCTTATAATTACAGTAAGCAAGACAACGTGACACACTTCAAACTGTACACGTGTTCCACAAGGTTTTGCACAGATATTTATTTTAGTGGAAATATGTATAGTGAACTTGCTTCACTTTGCGATTAACCATTTTTACTCAGAAAAGCAAATACTTCATTTCTCAAGTGTTAAATTCGTCAGCGTTGCGGACCAGGACCCCCATTTTCCACTGATACCTGTGAGAAATGGAACATTGGGGCCAACTCGGGACCTACAGAATCAGGGTGTCTGGAGGCAGGACCCAGTAATCTGTATTTTACAGACCCCCGGGAAGTCTTGGGGTATTTAAAATGGAACGATGCTACCTGCAAAGGATCTTAGCTGTCGTCTAAGGACATACACAAGGAAAATAAGGCCTAGAAAGGTTAAGCGGCCAGCTTAAATTTGTCCTATGTACTTGAAGCAGGAATTACATGAGACCTGGGGTCTCTCAGCTCTCAAGAATAAAAAATAGCACCAGTCTATGACACATGTCACCTAGGAGCTGGTCCAGCTACCCATGAGCAAAAAGACTTTGACTCTGGATCCAATGCCTGTTGGCATCTAATTTCAGTAAATGAATTATAATCCATGCATTTAATTTAGTCTCTAGACAGGATAATGCCACTGTGAGTTTTCTAAATTCAATTAATGGCAGCCAGGAGTCGCTCGATGAGAGCAGATACCCAGTGCTCAGGGCTCCATTGGGCAATTTGGATTCTTAGCACATCCAAGCTGCTGAAGAAAGTGAAGATGTGTGACTTACATGTCATATGCAAATTTGCTGATTCTGTTTTAAATTTCACGACGTGCACAATATCACATTGCGTTTTAAGATCTTTTCCATTACAGCTCATGGTGGTTTTCTAACACACTATGAAAATGATTGCTTAATTTTGATGATATGTGGTTTTCCTTTCAAGCATGCATGCACACACACACCCACCCACACACACACACACACACACACGCACACACGCACACACGCACACACGTACACGCACACGCACATGCACACACACACATTCACACATACACACACAAAAAAGTTTCCATATCAAATACATTGTTTATTTGTTTGCTTTAACTGTGTTTTAATTTTGATACTCGCCTCCCATCTCCTTCTAACCCAATGTCTTATCTTCTCTCTCTTCCCAACTTCACAAGCCAGCATATGTCCCACCAGGTTCTCTGCACTAAATTCCTCTTTATAATTATCACCACACACATTTGCAACAGATGTTAAAGATTTGAAAGACAGAAGCACTTCTCCAGGGAGGTTTGTGGTCGTCATCCACTTGTCTAGTTGCATGGCTCTCTCACCTCTCACCCACATGAAGCCAGTGAAAGGACCTTGGCAGTTGAGATTTGTAAGGGGCTGAGACTCTCACATGAGAGTCTCTTGCTCACATGGATCTCAGCTTTGGAAAGGAACCAGATGTAGCCCAACAGGCAACATAAGATGTCCCCAGGTGTTTGGGGATGGATGCTGATGAATGAAGTTTGAGCCTCACATGAAATATCTCACATGTAGAGCCTATATAGGTGCTCTGAGGGGGGCTTATATCAATCACATAAAATGGGTTCTTGTTGTTTTTCTCACTTTGGAGATGTCAGAACCTATATCTAGAAGGTGATAAATAAGGCATGTGAGAAAGACACCCCTTTCTATACCTCTTCTCAAAGGTCGGCTACCTGTGTTTAGCAAGTTGGGGAGAATGTGGTTAAAGTCACATGTTAAATCAGATTTTGCATTATGACATGGGATTGAAGGTGCTTGTTACTGACACAAGTCTCTGCTGGCAACTTAAATGCCTCAGTTTTTTATCTACCAGTGGGCAAAGAGTAGCCTCAGGAAAAAATTTCCCCAGAATATAAAGCATTTAATACTGCACAGTCCAGAGAACTCAAGAGATGATCTACTTTAGGGATACACAAACCCAGGGGTGGCGGAACACACGAGTAGCGTGAGGGCCTGGTGCTTTGGTCTCTGTCTCCGGGGCCAGATGGTTGTCTCCAACTGCACTGCTGCAATTCCGGTTACTCTATACCACCTGCCTAGTCTGTGGCCCCTTAAACCTTCAGTTCACCATAGTTTACCTGGCTCTAAATATACTCAAGTCATCTCTTGCCTTGCCTTTTTAACTTTTGTTTCTGCTACTAAGTATTGTCACAGTATTTCCAAATTCAGTTTCTCAAGAGGAACTTGAAATTTAGCCTCATTCACTGTTTGTGACCCAGTCTACATACAGTGGGTTGTTTGCCGGTAAGGTATATATATATGTGTATATATATCAGATATCTTTATCAGATATCTTTGGATCCTCTGGGATGGTTTGTTTTTTGATACTTTTATTTTTTTCACAATCCAGTTGTTATCCCCTTCCCAGTCTGCCCTCCCACAGTTCCTCATCCCGTTCTTCCTCCTCCTGTCTCCAAGAAGATGTCTTCCACCCCACTCCTACCCAGGCCTCCCCAATCCCTGGGGCCTCAAGAGAGCAATAAGGGAAAAAACAGCAATGTACATGGCAGTATTTCCTGAGTCCCATTCAACGTCCAAGTCAAGAATATACAATACATAAAACAGGCATAGGAGCTAGAAACCTCCAGATACATACAGGAGGGTATGATGTTGATTTAAAATTTTTGAATTATCTTATATATACTTTTATGCATCTTTAGAGAGTGGGAAAAAAATGCCTGTTAGGAAATCCTCAAGTCTGAACAGGAAGAGCACTAATTTACCCTTTTAATGGCCCCATGAAGTTCTATAGAACTCTGGCAATTTCCTCAATCTGTCCTCTTAAGAATATTCCAATAAGCATCCTCGTTCACAAACCATTAAGAGCTAGTTTTTTTTTTTTTTTTAACTTGTATGGATTAGACTTCTAAAAATCACCTCGCTGGGTCAGGAGGGCCTGTGTGTTTGAAGGTGCAATAAAGGATGCTTTTTGCTTTCCATAAGTCTTGTAATGATTTGTGTTTCCACTGGGAATGTGTAGAAGTTCGGTTTCCCTACATCCCTGCCAACAGCAACTGTTAGTGTTGTTACTGCTGCCAAACACTGTAGGGTGAAATGGCAGGCTGTTGTTTTATTGTGCATTTCTATGACGTCCCTTGAGCCTGAACAACTTCTCATGTCTGTGGCCAAGTAGGTTTGATCCTTTATAGCTTGCCTGGTCCTAGTCTGGGTCCGTGTTTCTGTCACTTATTGACAGATTATCACTGCAAAGAGAGAGCAAAGACTCATCATTTGCATGTAAATGGCTTCCCCCATATGTTGCCTGTCCATTGATTTTGTTTATAATGTCTTTCCCCATTTGAAGTTTTTTTTTCTTTTTCAATAGGTATTTTTATAAATTATCTTTCCATTTTTTATGATGGTCATTTTATATGCATAGTTTATCAAGATTGATTTATAAATTTCTGTGAAGTTCTTACTTGGTCATTATCTTTTAATTCAAGTATATTTCTATAAATACCACCTTCTAAAGATATAGCTAATCTGTTGTGCAAGTAGCATTTAGTTAATCTATCATGTTTTCATTTCTTTCAAATTCTCATTATTCTGGGATATTTTTCTTATTTTTTTTTCTATTCTGGGCCATTGCCGTTTTGATTATAATGAATTTTTATGGTATTCTTATATCTGGTTAGACAAGTCCTCTTTTGCTTTTATTTGACATCACAAACCTTCAGATAATATTATCTGAAAGTGTTATGTTCTCCTTGAAAGTATATTATATTAATCTGGGGAAATGTGACATTTTATGAAACTATTAGAATATGCTACAAGCTTATGCCCCAAATCCAATGATGAGGAAGCCTATAGAGAATTGGAAAAAGAACAAATAACAACAACAGCAAAAGCCATGAGAAGTCTTAGGGAGAAGGAAGGCTGTTTAGAATTGCTGTATATAAATAGCAGGTGACTAGAGGTAGGAAGAAGTGGGTAGAGAAAAGAAATATCAAGAAACAAAAACTACTGAGCTCACTGAATCTCTCATTTGGGACTTGCATTTCTTTGGAACAATGATTGCTTGACTCTGTTGTGTAAAGCATATATAGTTAGCTGGGCACTTGGGCAGATGTTCAAGGGGCTCAGATCAGAGCATTACAAAAAATTCTGGTGTTTAAATAATAGACTCGGAAAACTCCTCATTTACAAATCCTGGGCCAGAAGATTACAATGCTCTTTTTCCCTAAGGTCTAAACCTTGTTCTAGACAGTTAGCTGGCATACAGCTGGCATACAGTTAGCTGGCACACAGCCTCTCAACCATGGGACTGATGACCATTATACAGGGAAGTATCTATTATGGGCTGCTGTTCTCTGTGTTATTAAAGCTTAGCAGTGCCCCTGCCCTCTCAATGTCAGATGCCTATCCACTCCTCTTGAGATGAGAAAAACAACAACAACAACAACAAAATGATCACAGTGACTAATGGCTCCTGAGAATCATTTACCCCAGGTAACTAGGCCAGAGAAATGTTAGCAAGTGAAAGTGATTAACTGTAGTCATGTTGACTCAATACAATACTTACTGTCAGTCTAATTGTTGATATTTCCAAAGGAGCTATGAGAGTTACAACACAGAAAAGCAACAGGCAGAAACATTATTAGAGTAGTTATGTCAGAGTTTTAGCATTAAATTAATTATTAATTATTAAATTAAGAGATGGGGAACTAAAAATAAATGAAAGGAAATGTAAGGGACAAATATTGCACTGTTGACAAGATGGAAAAGTTGGTAAAGGTACCTGTCACCAGAGTCTGTCACCAGAGTTCAGTCCCTGGGACTCACAAAGAAAGAATAAGCCAGCTCCTGCAAGTTGTCCTCTAACCTCAACATGTGTACTGTGGCATGCATGCACAGGCACACAGGCAGGCACACACATCACGTCACATCACATGACATGACATCACATGACATGACATCACATCACATCACATCACACAATCAATGTCAAACAAAATTAGGAGTTAGAACAAAGAACACAGCAGAGGCTAGGATGACGTAGGAAGGGGGATCCATGGTTACAGCTGAAGAAGCGAAGCAGGTAAATGGGAAAGTCAGCAATGGACCTCTACCAGACAGAAGAAGGAAGATTTAAGACATAAGAATACATTTAAAAATATTGAGAGACAGAAGGCAAGAAATAGGGGCATGGCATCTGGATAATGGGAGTCACAGATGCAAGTTAAACCCGGAATGCAAAGAGATACATACTTAAAGTTCAAATGTTTCAACTTAAAGCAATAGGGGACAAAAAGTAACTTTGAACGCACAATTGTGTATCTAATCAAATTGCTCTTATAATATGATGGTATAAGTAAAATATATTCAGGCATACCAGGTTTCAAAAAGATTGTTATCCAAAGACTGACATTAGCATGTTTGGAAAGAGACATCAAAAGTATCAGCCCAGACTCAGCTTGCTATGGATCTTGCTATTTAAAAGCAGTCTTAAAAATACCTAGTAGCAAGTGAAAGAGAGTCCCTAATTTCAACTTTGTATTGTAGGATTTACCTCTTCAAGTGTTTACAGTGACAATTACAATTTTTGATATTAATACTGAGTCTAAGTATCTGCAGATCTTGTAGATATCGTATTCATCTGGGAGATACTATGTGTCTATTGTGGGAGGCAGTTCTTGGGCTTGAACCCAGAGCTTCATGCACACTAGGCAAGAGTTATATGGGCAGCACTGTGCATTTTTCATTTGGAGGTGATGTCTCACCAAGTTGCACAAGCTGGCCTTGAGCACACTTTGTAGGCCAGGCTGGCCTTGAATTTGTGATCCAGCTCCTTCATCCTCCAGAGTAGGTGGGATGACAGGCTTCTATCATCAGGCCCAGCTAAAAAAAAATATTAATGCTAGCAGGTTTTGCATATTTAGCTTATATCCAGGCACCTTACAAATTGCTACATTTAATGTAATAGTTGTTTTATATAGTAAAATGTTAACCAAAAAATGGTAGCTTTTTTTCTTGATTTCTACTATATGTGACTTTGGCCCTATACATCTCCCCCATTTCAATCTGTGGGACACTGTGCCAGTATTTTACATCTGTCCCTCCAGATCCTCATCCATCTGTACCTATCACCTTGCTCTCCGCCGGAGAACCCTGACCACATGATGACAACTGTAAGTCTCCTGGCTCTAGTTTCCAATTGTCTGTCCAAGGAAAGGACAACAGGAAGGTAGAAAGGGAAATGTTGATGTTTATGCCTTGATTTTCACTGCAGTGTTACTTGGAACTAACAGTATCATGGATAGAAGTTTCCCCTACAGTAAGTTACTCCACAAGCTTCCTCCCACTGGCTCACTCGGTCACTTTCTCCTCTAGCCAAGTACCCAGGAGGAAGAGCTGTTGATAATCCAAAGCATTAGAGTTCCTCATATTTTGTGTTTCTTATATTTCTTTTATTCCCATTGCTTTCAAGAAAGTTGGCTGCAAATACATCTTGGAATTACCCAGTTTCAAGCACTTAAGATGATTGTATCTAGTATTAGATTGTGGTAAATGCTTTGAATTACATTAAAATTATTTTAATTCGTGTTTTAAACCTCCAATTCATCTTTACTGTTGCTGTAAGGTTTCAAATGCCTTTATCTCAATAATATGTGCAATATTGTGTCTTGTTTACTACTGAAGTTGGTAGATTTTATTAGGACTGCCAGTCTTATATCCATAGAGTATTAATCATAGTTAATGGGTTTTGGTGGTGGTGTTGGTGGTCTGCTTTTCTGAAATTGGAGACTGAGCCCAGGGCCTTGCTCATGATGGGCAAGGGTTTTACCCCTGAGCTGTATATCCAGGCCACGTAACATTATGCAGTAGTTGCCTCTGAATTTTTACTACTCACAGTTCTAGCTTCTATTTGCAAATGTTTTATTTTGAGCTCTAGTATTTTCAAGTCTGAGTAGGGTGGGCTGCAACTTTCTTCTGTGGTTCTTTTTCAGGCATTTGATTTCAGCCTCATGCCATCTTTAAATAAACAAGAGGCTTTCATGCTTCCACATGGCTCACAATAGTTAAGTCTTGTTAGAGTTCTTTGTTTTGAAAGTGAGATGTAGTTCAGCTATGAAACCATCATTTCAATGGTAGGTATTTCAACGTCTTCCAAGCCTTTTCTCCCAGATTTTTATTTGTTACCAAAGAAATTTATTGTAATTATGATTGTGGTTAAAGTTTTTTTTTTTCACATTGCCTGGAATATTATTTTGAACATTGTGCTGTCTGATTATCTGACTCCTGTGCACTATGTGATGCATGTTACCCTTCTCTTCCATGTCTCCGGTAAAGCCCACACATATTACATCTCTCCTTCCAGTTGCTCACTGAATTTAACTTGGACATCATCACTGTTTGTTTTTATTGACTTTTTAATTTTATTATTCCATTATTTATTATTCATCTGTCTTAATTAATTCCACTCTTTCTGACAATTACTTAGTTTGATTTTTCTTTATCTGGTCTCCTATGTTAGGTTCTATATTTCTTTATAGTTGGGGTTTATTCTTCAATAAAAAATATATTTAATGCCACAAAATTTCATCTGAGTGTCTTATGGGTATGGCTCCAATGTTCCCCTTGCTTTGTATCCTAGACAGTAAATACTTCCTCTTGATTTCTCTGATGTGTAAGATTCTATTATCTCTTTTGTGTTTTAGGCAACTTGATGAGAGAATGTTGCCAGCAAATTCTTTATTCTTGTTAGAATCCGTTGATGTTCCTTTGTGGCAAAATACACAGCCAAGTTTTGAAATTTTTTGTTGATTAACAAAAAGCAGTTTTTCATTAGGGAGGTAAAGAGCTATTAAATATCTCATATATCATGTTGATTAGTTACATTATCCAATCCATTACTTTTTATTTCTCGATTATAGCTAATTCTAAAAGAGTTTATTGAGGGCACCCAGCATAATTACCCTTTAATCAAATTCTTCCTGCTTTCCTGAATTTGTAAACATATATTTAGCAACTATTATACTGCATGCTTTTTCTTCTAACACCAAATGTTACACAAAGAAAGTTCAGTGGTGTCCTAGCTTCATTTTTCTTGAGGTGATAAAAATATCCAGACAAAAATGTGCCTTAAGGGAGAGGGGCTAAGTTTTAGCTCACAATTCCAGGTATGTAGTCCATCACTGCAGGAAAGTCACAGTGCAAGAACTGGAGGCAGCTGGTTATGTCACGCGTGCACATGCATAAACACACACACACACACACACACACACACACACACAAAGAACAGTTATTTATTGCCTCTCTCCTGGGGTTGATTGTAGGTTGTGTAAAGTTGACAATTAAAAGTACTCATTACAAATGGCTTTTGTTTTCCTTTTATATTTCTATGTGGTTGCTTTACCTCGTGTCCTCTTCTTCTGTGTAATTTCGGATTGCTGCCTGGATATACGCTTTGGGATTTCTCATCAATCCTGCCTGAAACTGGATGGGTTCAAATGGACTTAATATGATGGATTGAGTCTTTAATCAGCACAGAAAAAATAATGTTTAATCTGCATAATTATTGGATTAAAAAAAAACCCTTTTCCTATGCTGTCTCTCATATTTTTTATATGTGATATCTCTTGACTTAGCCATCCAGTTTCTGGTTTTATCTTCCTTATCACTTTAAAATGTTATTTTATGGGGTAGATACATGGTTGAATGGTTAATCGTTCTTGCCTCACTCTTCAACAGGTCTGAGTGCACTTCTTCACACCCATGGGTACACCACTACTGCCTGTAATCCAGCTCCATGGGATCTGATGCTCTCTTCTGGAAGAAGCAGATGCCTGCACGCAAGTGATGTACACACACACACACACACACACACACACACACACACACACAAACACACACACTCAAAAAATAAATGTTTTTTCTTTTTTTTTTTTTTTTTGGTTTTTCGAGACAGGGTTTCTCTGTATAGTCCTGGCTGTCCTGGAACTCACTTGGTAGACCAGGCTGGCCTCGAACTCAGAAATCCGCCTGCCTCTGCCTCCCGAGTGCTGGGATTAAAGGCGTGCGCCACCACGCCCGGCTATGTTTTTTCTTTAATTAACCTTTCACCTTCTCAGTTTTATTCTATACAAACTGCTACTGATTCAGGTTTTCATTATAGTGGGTGATATTATACTTCCGTTCAATTGTTACTTGGAAAATCATGTGTCATATCTATACTTGGTCTTTTTATCCTCCCTTTCAAGAAGTAATTGGTATTTGGCCATGCAATTCTCTTGTTTGGAATGATCTTCCTTTTCTCGGGTTGCTAAGAAATCTTGTGTTTCTATTGTCTTTGCTTGTTTCCTGGAACTTCAAAGTGTGGGACTCCCCTCTGTGCAAGCAGCTCTGTAAGCAGTATGGCTAGCTCTCAGGTACCAGATGGAAGCCACCAGACTACAGAAGGTCAAATTCACTAACATCAGATATACATCGCCTTCTGCCCCCTTCCTATCATGGAGGGCCAAAGTGTACAGATTTACAACACACATTTTTCTTACATTTATGACTTTCCAGTTCCCATGGGAAACCTCTTCTACAACAACTATAGATCTCGAGATCCTCACACTATTCACAATACAGAAAGCTCCTTGGATAGGGACAACACAGCTCATGATTTTGCTAGGGCAGGACATCCTAGGAACCAAGAGTTTGGGAAAGCCAGACAATAAATGGAGCAATAAAAGGTAGAGGAAGCAGACTCAGCTTGCCATTCTCCCAGAATCCACTGTCTACCCCACAGGGACCCTCTAAACTAATTGTAATATTGTTTTAGTTACTTTTCTTTTAGCTGGGACAAAATTATTTCAGACAACCAACACAATGAAGCATCTATTTTGGCTCACGGTTTAAGGCTCAGTCCATCATGGCAGGGAAGTCGTGATGGCAGGAGCATGAAGCAGCTGGTGACATTGTACACAGTCAGTGAGTGGAGAGAGGCAGATGCTGATGCTTGGCTGGCTCTCTCTTCACTCAGTCCACGATCCATGGGGGACTGTCACACGTTCAAGAAGGTCTTCCCAGCCCCGTTGGATATACACCTTCCGCTCTCATAGGTATGCACAAACGTGTTTTCAAGGTGATTCTACATTTTCTCACAAATATGAACAATGTTTTAAACACAGGTTCTCATTAGGTAGGCCAGGCCACACTGGGACCTCTGCTAAGTAGTCCAGGTTGCTCATGGATCCTCAGATCATCCTGCCTCTTGACTTCCAAGTGATGGATTATAGGCACGGCTGCTCTTCCAGATAGTAATGCTAGCTTTGCAAATGATTGTTGTAGAGCCAAATCACCCATCTCTAAACCTTTGTGTGTTCTCTGTAAGTAAAAATGCATGATTACATGATCCTTAAAGTCTCTTTTTATAGAAAAGCATCCTACAATTTTATTATTTTAATTTATTTCTAAAAAGCAATAAGGGCATATTGTCTGGATTCTTGATCAAAGAAAGCAGCAATGGTAAGTTTTATGAGGCAGTTTGGGACATTTTAACCTAATTACATATTGCTGATATTTAAGAATTGCATTAGTATTGCGTTATTACCATAGCAAACTAAAGCTTTACTATCCTAAAAGAACACAAAGCTAGCAACTTATAATTCTATGTGTATAGCTCAACATAAGTCACAGTAGGATAAAATTAAAGCAGGGCTGAAATCATTGCTGGCATTTGAATGGAAATTATCTTCCATAATCTCAGGGGTTTGGCCCCTAGGTCTCACCTCATGGTACTGCCGGGTAGACTATAGAATCTGTAGCAGATGGAGCCTCTCTGGTGGAAGCACATAACCTGAGCAGGCCTTCCTATTTTAGAGCCAGGCCCCACTTCCAGTCCCATAGGATTGGTGATATGTGACCAGCTGTCTCACACCCCTGCTGCTATGGCTTCCCTGCCATGACAGACTGTAAGACAAAATAAGCTCATGCTTCCTTCAAATGTCTTTGCTAGGCGGTTCATCAGAGTCACAGAAAGGTAACACAAGGCTTCAGGAGACAGTCAGCTTCCTTGAGCATCGCAGCTGGAAGTACCCACCTACATCCTTTGGATGACCACACCCTTCCTCCATTTTCAGCAGCTACACTGTATCTTCCTAGGCCTTCTTTTCACAGTATCTTCTCCAATCAAAGCCAGGGAGGGGGCTTCAATTTGTAAAGTCCCATGTGGTGAGATAGGATAATTTCCTCAACTCTTTTTAATCACATACTCAAAGTCTCTTGAGCCAAGAAAGTTAATGCAATTGTGTTAGAAGGTTCTGGGGACTAGGGCTTTGCAGGGCCCTTACTTCACCTACCACAAACATTGCTGTTAGTATTTTAGATGCAATGGTGTCCGTGTTTTATAGTGGAAGTTTGTTTATGGATTGTTTCTTTGAACAAAAGTCCAGAGGATATCTGTATAATCCTTTTTGATATATAAGGTATAACCTTAGAATAAGTACATAGGAAAGATTCATTGCAGGAATAATTACAGATGAAAAATTTGAGAAAAGGTTAAAGTTATAAAAAACAAATATACCATTTTTGCCCTGCCTAATGGAGGTAACATATTCAGATTATAGGGAACTATGGAGACAAGCCTGAGGGGGAAGCTGACCATCACTTAGGGAACTGCATACTGAGAGAAACAGTGGAGCAGCAGGAAGCACACTGCCCAGTCCAGAATGTGCTTCATCCTATAGAAGTGACCTCATAAGATGTGGTGTCAGGGGGCGTGGCTCTGGACTAAGAAAGAAAGAAGGAGGGGGAGCACCTACATGCCACCTGTGGGTCACAGTTGGGTTCTGTTACAGACAGAAAATACTATCTGATTATCTATCTGAAAGAAAACAGATTACTTGACAATAGCAATGGATCCTCAAACTCTTGGCAAGTTTTTGCAAGTTTTTGCAAGTTTTTGCAAGATAAAGGCTCTTGTTAATGCTTGCAGATGATTCTAAATACTTAGGGGTAGAATGATACTATCTAAATTTAATGACAATGTCTAAATTTAGTTTTAAAAACCACTAACTTCTATCTATTGGTAGAAACAGAGTGAAAGTGTTACTTGTTTCTTAAAGGAAAATCACCACATTTTACACATGGCACTTCCTACTTTAACCATGCAGCCCTCAAAGGAAAGCAGCTATCCAGGGTAGAGTCTACTAAAGATGAAGAAGTCAGCACTGTTGCCAGAAAACCAAGCAAAAAACGTGAACATCTGATTACAGTGACAGCAACATGACATCTCTATTCAGTGTCACTGTAAGATAGTGACAACAACAACAAAAAAGCCGGGCATGGTGGCGCACACCTTTAATCTAAGCACTCAGGAGGCAGAGGCAGGTGGATTTCTCAGTTTGAGGCCGGCTGGTCTACAAAGTGAGTTCCAGGACAGCCAGGGCTACACAGAGAAACCTTGTCTCAGAAAAACAAAACAAAACAAACAAACAAACAAACAAGATAGTGACAACTGTTAAGACATGTATCAGTCGGGCTGGAGAGATGGCTCAGCAGTTTAAAACACTGACTGCTCTTCCAAAGGTCCTGAGTTCAATTCCCAGCAAGCACATGGTGGTTCACAGCCACCTGTAATGGGATCTTGTGCCCTTTCCTGGTGTGTCTGAAGACAACAATAAATATATATGGATAAAAATAAATTCATATATAATAAATTTTTAAAAACAAAACAACAAAACCCTAAAACATGTATCAGCTCATTTACTCACAAAGACAAACCTTCAAATAAATCTTATCCCCATTGTATGAATGGAAAACCTGAGGCTCATGTAGCTCAGGTAGAATGCAGACTTCAGCACGGGCCCATCCCACCAAGCCGACTGCTCTTAAACAAGGATCAACATTTCTTCTTCTAGTTATTAGCCACCTGTGTATTGTGCAGTCCATAGCAGCAAGCCCTTTGTATTCTGAGGCGTCTGTGGGTACTTTCTTACACATAGTCACTAGATGTCATTTAGGGATGACAATGACAAATAATGAATCATATTGAATTGTGTGTGTTTCCTTGCTTAATTGGAGAACCGAACCAACAATGTACATCATCTAGCTATAAACCCTAAACTTCATGAAGAGTTATGGGCTATATTTTTCCAACTGACTACATGTCTTTATTAACTTCTTTTACATAAACATTTATTTCTGGTATTGAGTTTATCCAATTCAGGAACAGCAAGTGTCTCAATACACTTTGAAATGGGGCTTTAACGTAGATTGTCAGATTTCCTGGTTTTGTGACAAACTGTATGTTTAAAACCAGTAATAGTTATTTCATACACACACACATACACACACACACACACACACACACACACACACACAGGGGTCTGAGGCTGTTAGGCCTTTTATTTATGTTCTGCTAAGGAGAGGATCAATTGAGACCCTCGGGCTGGAGATTATTGAAGCTGCCTTTCCCCAGGTCAGAGGCTGCAGTGTTTGCAGGTTAGAAGGTACATCTATGGTATTTAAATCAACTCTTTTCTCTTTGTTTTGCTTCTGAAGCATGGGTGTAAATCCAATGGGGAAAAAAAGGAGACTGGAAAAGGAATGTTGGAAAGAAAATCCAGACATATTAGTTCAATTTTATAAAATGTAAATCATCTGTATTTCAGCAAATGCCCTAATCAATCCACCAGTGCCCAGTGTCTTAGTCAATGGCTATGGGTTTTGTGTGTGTGTGTGTGTGTGTGTGTGTGTGTGTGTGTGTGTGTTTGCAGTGAAGAGATACCATGACCATAGCAACACTTAACTGAGGCTGGCTTACATTCAGAAATTTAGTCCATTATCCTAATTGCGGAAAGCATAGTGCCACACAGGCAGACATGGTGCTGGAGAAGTAGCTTAAGAGTTTTACATCCAGATTCTCTAACAGCAGGAAGAGAGAAAAACCATTGGGTCTTGACCTTTTAAACCCAAAAGCCCACCCCCAGTGACACACTTCCTCCTTCAAGGCCACACCTGATCCAACAAGATCCTACCTCCTAATCTCTGTCAAGTAGAACTACTCCCTAATGACCAAGCATTCAAATGTATGAGCCTATAGAGGCCGTTCTTATTCAGACCACACTACCCTATGAGCATGCCTATTCTTTTACTTAATTTTAAATTGTTGTGCTATTTTTATTAAGGACCATATGTTTGTCTTACAACATTTCCCTTTGACATTGCTCTATTGAAGCACTGTCCAATAGGGTCATGGAAGCCACACACATAGTTTTCCTTTTTATAGTGGTCATATTTTAAAAATAAGTAAAGATATAAACAGGTAAAATTAACTTTAATGGCATATTGGGTTAACTCAATATTAAATTAGTAATATTTAAACATGTAATTAATGTTTAAAAACTATGTCCTATGGGTATATTCATGGGCATAACACCTGTCTAGCATGCGTAAGGCCCTGGGTTCATTCTTCAGCACCATAGAAACAACTTTATTGTTATTTTTAAAATTACTAATGAGAGATGCTTTATTGTGTTAAGTCTTTGGAACAGAGGGCACATTCACACTTGTCGCACATATTGATGGAGCCTGTCACATTCTAAGTGCTTAGTAGTCATATGTATAACAAACAAGACTGTAGACCCCACCTTAGCTAATTTGACTCAAATCCAAGCCAGCCTGAAGTGTTTCTCCTGGGAGAAACAGGCGAGCCTGTGAAGTCACCCTCCTACTTTGAGTCCTGAACTAAAACTTCTGGAGCTCAAAGTGCTGCAGCTGTATTTGAGTCTTAGTGCAGCTGCAGCCTATAAAATGAAGACATTTGAACCCAAAAATGAAATAGAGAAATTGATGGGGTGCAAAAATGCACAGCTCACACGTGCTCAAATGAGCGGCTTTCTATGAACCTTGCAGGAAGGATCAGTCTTGTCAAAAGCCAGGATGAGTTTCTAGAATTCTTTGGGCAAGTATTTAATAATGGTGTAATGTGTGGAATCCTTCCTTTTCCTAAAGGAAGCTATTACTTTGAATAACATCCAGCCTAAAATACCTACATCGCTATGACCTTTTCTACAAGTTCATAAACCATGGCTTGGTGTTCTCAGGAAAGTATTAGCCTATCTGGTGAACAGGGAGAAAGGAGTTCTACCTTGAGTTTGATCCGTACCTCATGTCCCTGACTCTTGCAGGGCCACGAGACATTTAATTACTGACGGTGACTTGTATGTTCAAACTCCGAGGAGATTCCTTTCATTGCTCCAAGACTTGGCTCTTACAGTTTCTTCTCCAAACATATCCATTAATTTATTAAAGCCCATGACACTAGATGTATTAGCTTTAAAATACAAGTAAGAAGCCCTCGTACTTAGGCAGCAGGCCAAAATAAGTAGATCAATCAAAATGACTGAGCTGATTGTTAGTGGTAAGTGCTGTTGACAGAAGTGGATTGAGGGAACAGCGTCTGGAGGTGATTAGGGTGAGAGGCTGGGCACAGTTAGCACTGCCTCAGAGGTGACACTTGAGCAGAGACCTTGAAGAAGGTAGAATGGGAAGAGCAACAGCACAAATAAGGCGACCACAGGAACAGCCATATTCAAGGCATGTGGCTTAGCTGGGGGCTCCATGTCTCTTCACAGTCCTTAAAGACCCCTCCTGTATCTTACCTACCTGCCTGTAAGGGCATTTAGATCTTTGTAGTCAAAATCATTATCTTGGGTATTCTAAATTTACCAAAGTGTCCTAAGTCAGTGAAGGATAAGCCAGGAAGAGAGAGTAGCAGAAGGTTTCCTCACAGGCTTCACTATCTGAAGGCCTGAAAGTGGGATTATTAAGGTAAGCCCCCACACTGGGGCCTTTTGCTACTGAATTTAAATTTCTGTGTCTTTGCCCATCTTTTTGATCCATTTATTCTGAATTTACCTGAAGAAAAGCTGACTCACGGATTGAACAGATGCTCTTGGACCCTTCTGTCTTGCCTGCACTATCTCGGGAACTCTGACCCTAGTTACACCCTCACTGTCCCAGTAGCAGCAAGTGTCTCATTGGTGATGTGAAATTAATCAAATTATGATCAAATCCTCCTAGCTAAACTAGGAGATTCACTAGCTGGGGCAAACCAAACTAGCTGGAGAGAGTCTGCAATGGCAGGAAACTCTAAAGCCAGAACACGTTTCTCTAACAGATACATATGGGTAGGTAATGACCCCTGGCTTGGATACAGCTAACCGGGAAAGGATTCATTTAAAGAAGGCCAAGAAACACCAATCCCGGAGAGCACAGGTTCTCTTTCATAACTTAGTGAGTCATGAGAATTTAGTCAATAAATGAATAATTGTGGGGTAAGATTAACTACGTGTTTTAAGGTTATTGAAGACCTTAAATTACACCAATTTAGCAGAGAGTGGGTTCAATGTGTTTTAATATAACAATTAGTTCTTGGTAAAGGAGGGCAACCCAGGGCTCCTGCTTATATGTTACAGGCTTCTGCTATCAGAAATCATGGCAGCATTTGCTGACTGGGGTGAGAACCTCAAACTCTCCAGTCAGCTGGTCTTGGGTTGATTTTCTAGTTTCTTTAAAACTAAAGTTTATTTTAAAAGAAATCTCACAGAAATAAGAATCACACACCATCAGAGCTGGAAGAGCGTGAGAGCCTGAGTCATAACTTTCCGTTTTACAGATGAAGAAGCAGTGTCTCCATGTGAGGCGGGAAGGCAGAAGATTGCATATCTTCCACCTGCAGGAACCCGTGAAATCTCAGGAACTGAAGCGACTACACAAAATCGCAGAGCTGTGCATGCCAGACACAGAAGGTGGACTCATGCCCTGGGTTCTCCTCCTGGCTGCAAGCCAGTGTTCTATTTTAAAGGACTCATTCACTTAGCCACTTGACACAAGGCAGGTAAATAGCCATTTACTAGGCTGGACCCCCCCCCCCAACTCCATTTTAGATAGTTTTCTGTGTTGTAAAACATAACCTTGGGAATATCACCACAAACTTGGCCACACTCAGACATGCTTGAAGACAGCTGAAACTGTCAGAATTCAGCACACTCAGGCTGTAGCAATAAACTCAGGATTGAGATGCAATGGAAGAGGTGCTTTCCGACATACACATATAGGTAAAGGTGACTTGAAATTTGACCCACCACTGAAAGGCAGAATATTCATATTGAGCTGAAGGGTATAGCCCTAACTAGCTCAAAAATCACTAAGGATGAGATCCTTTCCCT
>LR749663.1:423304-522643 GCA_902729485.2 Mus minutoides | reverse complement strand
AACCTTAGTCAGTTGTAGGTGTCTGTTAATCTATTACAATAAGAAGCTTCTGTGGTGAAGACTGAGAGGTGTACTAATGGACGGGCATAAAGATTTGTCTTTAGGAGTGCATCAACACCATGCCCATGATCCAGCCAAGATGCTCCTTCTTATCTGGGTTTCTATGGGATGAGTCAAAGTGCTGGTGTTGACACCGGGACTGTTGTGCCGAAGATGCTGATAACATTCAGCTTCTCCTGCTAGAACATCCTGTGGTTTTCTACTCTCTGTCCTATCAAAAAAATCTTTCACCTTGTTGAGAAGTTGGCTGAGTTATGGATTGATTATTGCCCTGTGTAGAATGCAGTCATATGAGACTAGAGACAGAAGCATTGCTATTTACATAAGATTCTGTACACACATATATACAAATATAAATATATGTAGAACACACGTACACATACAGGCCATTTTATCACTTTGAAATGTCAAGGATGACCTATTTTGGGGATCTAAAGAGAAATTTGGACTTTGAAGGTACAGTGTATGAAAAACAGCATAGTATAAATGGTCCTTGTGGGCAAATGTCCCAAACTGGAGCCATACACAATTCCCCATCAGGTTTCCTGAATTGATTTAGTTTTATATATATATATATATATATATATATATATATATATATATATATATATATATATATATATATCTTTGTCCTAATTAATAGCATTTATAAGACTATCACTTGATAGGTAATATGTACTTTTCTAGTAATATTAAATGCATAATCATGCAAATAAAAACATCTACTTTCAGAAGCATCATGTAAACCATCTTTTAATGAACATAAGATTAATTTGACTAATAAACAACCACATCTTCCCATTGGGAATGCCAGAAATAAATGCAGACTGACAAGAGAATGTGTGTGTGTGTATATATATATATATATATATATATATATATATATATATATATATATAATTTTACACATTAATATAATATATGCATATATATATTAATTTGTGAGAAAATCTCATGAAAATGGAACAGAGAAAGGATCTTAACTTAATATTTATGGGACCAAACAGAGTCTATGAGACGAAAGACAAACTGAACTATCTAATAATAGTACTGGACTGTAATTTTGAACTCAAGTTCTTTTCCATAGAAGCAGAGGTAAAAAATTCTGATACTGCCATACATGAATAATAGCATCAAGCAATTAATGAGTTTCCCACTGTTAGAATGAAACAGGAGAAAGAGTCTAGACTGTAGTAATGAACTAGTATTGGAGATATAAATAATTCAGGCTTACCTTACTCTAAATACAAGAGGTTATATATAGAAAGAGTGTATATATGTAGATATATAGATATGTATATGTATATATAGACAGGTTAGTATACAAGTATACATTTCTTTGTTGCCTTAGGGCATCTGAATGAAACTACCTATGAGTATTAGGAACAAATTTTAGTTTCCAATGCCATTATTTAATGAAAAGAACCTTTCCCATACAGGAAGGAGAGAAAAGAGAATATTCAACACTAGCCTGCAGCATCTTGTGCTTCCAGGTAAGTAAGAAAGTTCAGAGTGGTGTCTGTATGCCAGGCAGGCATGCAGGCCAACTGAGAAAGATCCCAGTGGCCAAAGGTGACATAATCTGAGCATCATTAATGAAGGATTCTCACAATATTAACTAAAGTATAGAAATAGCCATGGGTCTACACCGACACAAACAAGTGACTGAATAATGCAGTATTTGCAAAGAGGCCAGAGTCCTCTTTACAAAGTGTGCTGCTACTCCACCAAAAATGGAGAAAATGATGACAGGCTGTATCCTGTGGGCTCTGCACAGTGAGCACCTTTCAAATCATGCAGTCGGCCAGGGGAGGAAACAGCTTTACCAGTGAGAAACTGAGCATGACAGCATCAGGCAGGAGGTCGAAGTTCACATTGGTTGTCATAAAATATGTTCAGAGTGTGTGTTTGTGAATGATGGGATGAACCTCCATAATCTTTTTTTTTTCCCAAAACCAAAATCCCATCTAATAGCAAGACAAATATTGCATAAATTCCAGTACAAAGACATTCTATCCTATACCTGTCTAACTCCCATAAAATTGTCAAAGTCATTAAAACAAATGAAAGCTTAAGAGATTATCACAGCCAGTGTAGGAAAGATTGCCCAGTGGTTAGGAGCACTGGCTGCTCTTCCAAAGGTCCTGAGTTCAATTCCCAGCAACCACATAGTACATCTATGTACCTCACAACCATCTATAATGTGATCTTATGCCCTCTTCTGGCATACAGTTGTACATGCAGATATAGCACTCATGTGCATAAGATAAAAATAAATCTTAATGCACTGAAGGGGAGATAAAACTTGTAGAGATCACCTCCAGTAGATAGGCACGACGCCCAGTCTAGGGATGGGGCCACCCACCCATCTCATAGTTTTTTAGCCCAGAAATGTTCCTGTCTAAAGAAAGACAGGGACAAAAAAATGGAGCAGAGACTGAAGGAAGGATCATCCAGGGGCCGCCCCACCTGGGGATCCATCCTGTCTACAGACACCAAACCCAACACTGTGGCCATGGTCAAGAGGTGCTTGCTGACAGGAACCGGGTGTGGCTGTTCTTTGGGAGGTTTTGCCAAGAACTGACCAATGCAGAGGCAGATGCTTGGAGTCAACCATGAGCTCGGGGACCTGAGTAGGGGAGGTGGTAGAAGGACTGGAGGAGTAGAGAGGGGGATTGCAAACCCATTAGAAGAACAGTGTCAGCTGGCCGGACCACCCAGTGCTCCCAGGGACTAGACCGCCAACCCAGGAGTGTATGTGGAAGGATCCATGGCTCTAGATGTATATGTAGCAGAGGATGGCCTTATCTGACATCAATGGGAGGGGAGGCCATTGGTCCTGTAAAGGCTTGATGCCTCAGCATAGGGGGATCCTGGAACAGTGGGGCAGGAGTGGGTAGATGAGTGGGGAAGCACCCTCATAGAGGCAAAGAGGAGGGGGGAGGTTTATAGAGGGGTAACCAGAAAGTGGATATCATTTGAGATGTAAATATATGGAATGATTAATAAAAAAATCTTAAAGAAAGAAAGAAAGGAAGGAAGGGAGGAAGGAAGGAAGGAAGGAAGGAAGGAAGGAAGGAAGGAAGGAAGGAAGGAAGGAAGGAAGGAAGGAAGGAAAAAAGGAAGGAAGGAAAAAAGGAAGGAAGGAAGGAAGGAAGGAGTTGTCATAGCGAAGAGGAGTCTAAGGGGACCTAAAAGCCAAATGCAATACAGAATACTGGACAGAATCTTAAAATAGGGAAGGGACATAAAAAACAAACAAACATAAAAAACAAAACAAAACAAAACAAAAAACCCTATAGTGTTTAATAATAACATACCACACAGAGTTCATTGATTGTGATAAACGAACAATTCTAACAAGTCAGTTCTAAATTAATATGTCAATACCTAAAACTGTTCCAAAGTACAGAATCCATTGCTTTCCAAAATAAAACATGTCACACTTTGGGGGGACAATCTGTTTTCTGTCTCCAGGAGGCCCTCTGCAGATTGTTCTGATAGGGTTCTTGTGGAGGGCAATATATATGGAACTAATCAGAACCAAAATCCAACTCCTATTCTGCTTGCAGAACCTGTGGCCCGGATAGCATGCTGTACTGTATAAGGGGCACCTTTGTGTTTGTGTGTAACAGGCACCAAATGCTTGGATGTACTGGGATGTGCTGGTGGGCTCCGTGGCATTCCTGACTGCTTCAGGAATGGGAGTATGAAAGTCAGAACACTATCCTTTCTGCTGCATAAGATTTTAGCAATGAATATAAATGAAAACTTTTAGTATAATAAGTTCTGACACCTTTGAGCCACTGAATGTGAGTGTTTGGACGATAGAACAATCCAGGCATTAAGATGCAAAGAAAGCAAGTGGTGAGCACCCAATACTGCTCATACTAACCCCAGCCGTTAATATCAGTGTAATTCGTAGCCTGTCTCAGACACTAGAGGTATAGACTTCAACTTCATTTTTATCTCTTGAGAACTTCAGAATTCTTAATAGAGCCCGGCTAATGGCAATTTTCTATTTTGTTTAAAGTATAGCTGTGTTCCCGTTGTCATCATAAATTCTGGTGTCCTTGGACAGCCACAAGGCTCCTGGATATCTGCAGAGCCTCTGTCCTCTTTAGCGACCTGAACATATGGCTACTTCACTCCAGAGAAGCTGATCATAGAACTGCAGGATGCTATAATCTATGTTGACAGTCACCCATACATAGTGGCTTTTATACAGGTATCCCTGACTCAAAACTCCTCCAGAGCTGAACTACAATGTAGAGACAAAATGGCTCTTTTTCCCAGTGCCCTGTGCCCCTTCAGCCATCTGTCTGAACCCTGCATGTCTTATTCTAGTCATAAATGAACTTCTGATTCTGTTCCTCCATGTTATTTACATAATAATTATAACCCGCTATTTTATGCTCTGATGGTTTAAACAAGCTTCAAACATCTTTACTGCTTTTTTTCTAGTCAAAAGATTAAGTAAAAAATAGGTCTAAAGTTTTTTTTTCATTAGGTAAATATATAACAATTAAGCTTGATTGAGTTGAAGAATCAGAGGAATCAGATGCAAGCCATATACATCTCTTTATATAGTTATTCACCATGACAACATGCTGAGGAAGTTTTTAATGAGGAAGGAAGAATGTGGCATTCATCAGAAGTTTGACCACCAAGGGAACCCTCTTCCAATGAGGTAGATACCCCAGTGCAGGGTTAGGCATTATTCTCCATGCAGTCCACACTTAATGGCCAATTAAGGCCATTTGTTCGGCTTCACCAACCTCTTTTGTTGTTTACGGCTTCGGCTTTGAATGCCAGAAGCCTTTTTCAAAGAAGCCTGGCCTTTGCACACAGGAGCTTTTACAGTTTAACCTCTAATTTAATATGACTGGCATACAGAAGATACTGGTTTGATGCTCGGGTGATAACTCAAAGGAAAAAGAGACTAGGTGCTCACACAAAGCAGAGCCCAGAGACCAACGAATGGCAAATACTGACCACTGAATTTTTAAGCTACCAAAGCCCATTTATTTTACCATGACATTCTCTAGTTGCAAAGAAACCACAGGTATTTTGTCTTAAAGGTGCAGAAAATAGAACCCAGAGAAAGAGGGAAAGGATGTAGCTAAATTCAGATTGCCAGGGTTCTCTACAGGACTGCTGTTGTTTTAAAATACTGCTGCATTTCACTAAGGTCATTTTTATTCTTGTGTCATAATTCTAACTCAAGCCTATGAGAACAGGACACTAAAATTGTCCTTTATAAAAACCTTTACAACAGTGCCCAATGAGCTTGATATCATTAACTCCTGAGTCCGTGCACAGGCTTGGAGGGTAGTTTCACCCATGCCTAGGGGTGCTAGGCATTGGTATCATGGTGGTTATTGTTACATTATTTTTGGAACTTCTTCCATCAAGGTGCTGATGGAATTTTGAATCTTCATACCATCCCAGGTGCCAGAATGTTCTTCTATTATGTGAGGGACACCAGAGATAAGATGACACACAAGATCAACAAGGTCCCTGCCTCTAGGAAATTGCATCTCAATGGAGGATGGAAGAAAGCAAAGAGAAGACATCTTTTGGAAATGATTCACTGCAAGTGCCCTCTTATAAAGATGGATTCTCTCCACAGGGACACCAGAGTAGAAACTTGGATGGAGAGGAAACAGGTTAGAGTCACAGAAAGTGCAAAACAGAGGGCCTGGGCCAGGAGAGAACTCAGAGGTTCTAGAGTGGTATAGACTTGTGTAGCTGAATCAAGGACCAAAAGATAGGCAGGGCCAGAAAGGTCTGGCTCAGAAGGAGCTCTTGTTTCCAGCGAGCTCAGTTGCAAATAGAGGTTGTAGGCAGAGATGACATGGTCTCCTCTTTGAAGAATGGATTTGTGAGGATAATAGTGGCACATGGGAACCATCGTTCGTTCAGGCTGTCCAATACTTGAGACAGGAGGTAAGAACAGCTTCCACTCCAGATGGTCGGGGTGGGTCTTTTCATTTGAATATGTGCTAAATGACCCCTGGATATCAGGCACTTTGCTTGGCTCTCTTTTCCATTTGCACCTCTATCTCAGCACTTCTATCACAACCCTCTCCCAACACACTGGGCTGTTTCCTTTTACCAATTGTTTACAGCCATTCCCTCTCCCAAGCTAAACTGTGAGGTCTCAGAGGACACGCATGGGATATAATTTATCTTTCTATTTGCAAAACGGAGCCCAGTGCCTGGCAGTTACTGGCCTCTCAATAAATGCATTTTGAGTTTAATTGAAAAGTTGAATTGAATTCAAGGCTGCTATCTCCAATTCTCAGAAAAAGAGCTTGTCACCAGGACCTGCCAATGTGGGTACGTTCACCTTTTTTTTTTTTGAAACCACTCAAACAATTTATTCTCTACATGGTATGATTCGCTGCCTGCTCATCACAAATAAAAAATAGCAATTAATAAGAACAAACTTGGAAACACAATTGGCTGGAAAGGCTTATTTTTTTCTAGGTATGTGCTATAGTTTTACTTCCTAATCATGAAATAAAGTCATACATTTTTTAAAAATGTTATCATCACTGATAAAGGTCTCTATAACATCCAACATTGAAATATTTATCTTTCTACATTAAACTTTCTAACAACTTTATGTGCCTTCTCCATCAAAACTGATACTTTTGAATTTATTATTTTTTCCTCACCAAATGCTATCACTTAAGTCGGGACACATGAGTTGTTTGAAACAATAACAATCCCACTAAGAAAGCAGACCCTAGCACCTGGAATATGTAAATGTGACCTTAAATGGAAACAGGGGCTTTGAATATGTTATTAAATTACAAATATTGACATGGACATATCTCAGATTATTCAAATAGACCCTAAAGAGAATCACAAGAGTGCTGATGCCTGAGAGGTAGAGAAAGATTGACTACACACCCGAGAGGAGATGTGAACACTAAGCAGAAAGAAGCCTAAGACCATCTTCGAAGGTTGGAATGATGGAACAGCTTACCAAGGAACAGCAGCAGCCACTGGAAACTGAAAGATGAAACAACAGTGATTCCTCACACCAGAGGAAAGCTATGCAGGCTCCATCCACTTTAAACACTGTTCTAGAATTCTCTGAAACATGGTCTGCTTTCTGTGTATCTTCCATCCCCGCCCCTCTCTCAAACAACCGACAACAAAAGCAACATACACCATTTCAGAATTTGTTCTTGTAGGCTCTGTTATAGATGCTCCCCTACAAGCCAGTTAATGTGTAGGCTCAAAAATCCCCTAGCTAAGTCATGCTTTGTGTGTCTGAGACCTGAGGGTTCCTTGCCCTCCTGGCCTCCAGCCTGCTTCTACCTCCCCAGGGGTCTTATTTCTAAGCCAAGAATGGAGCTGAAATGAAACAAGGGGTAGGACTGAGTAGAACTTTGTGTATCAAGCACTCTAAATGGAGTCAGACTTGGAGGTCAGTATTGAAAGTGGAACTATGACACCTGTTTGTCTAGCAGTCTGGTAACTTGATTTGTCGCATTAAATATCCAGAGATGTGTTTTTGGGAATACCTGTGTGCTCCTATCCTGTGATCCACAAATGTCAGAAATCGGGGACTGGATCAGGACTCAGCAAAGCTTACAGAACCAGTTATTACCAAAAAAAAAAAAAAAAAAACATGCCATGTGAAAACTGGGAATCTGTCGGTTTAACAATGCTGGCCTCAATCTAGCAACCAAACATTCTTTAAGCATGAGACCTCAGCATCTTCTCAACTGACCATGTTTGGATTCAGAGCCTGGCTTTCTGTTATCATAGAAATCTCCTTATTAAATACCTGGCTATTCATATAATACAGCAGGTCCTTCTGCTAGCAATCAGCCTAGCAGACGTACAGGAACAAAAGACAATAAACTGGAGGATTAACATCCAAAAGAATGAAGAAGGCATCTGGTGTTTCTTAGAATTCTTCTAGGAGGGACTGAATAAACTCCACTCAGGAGCCTTGAGGTCTTGACCTTGGGTGTCTCTTCAAGAGCAGGCATCTTGCTAATTCTCCACAATTTCTTCATCCTGAATTACTCTCATCAAGAAAGCTGTCAAGGTCTCCATATGACCTCCCATGTCCACATTTGTCCTTATTATTCCTGGACCTGAGTTCTATAAGAAAGTTCTAGAAGAAGGTTTCCCATTCTGCAACAGTCCCTAATTGAAATCCATCTTTATTTATAAAGCCACCATGTACACAAAGGGCTCTCTTTGATATTCCTCCCCCGTGGAAACTCTCTCAGCATAACCTGGGGTACTTAGAACAAAAGCCACTTTTTCTACCATACTCTGTAGGTGGGCTCCCCTCTGATTTCTTATTCTTCCTATTTCTCCCTTCTGGTTCATCTGTGTCCAACCCCTCCCTCCTTGGATTTGCTCCTTAGATATGCTGAGTTCGTTTATATCTCAGGAGCTCAATGCAGCTGTTACCTCTCCTGCTTCCAGGGACATCCCAGCTTACCCATTCATTCCCGAAGTCTCTCTGGCAAGCACGCATGATCTCATCAAGCACAACTTTGGGGCCATTGCTTTCTTTCTGAGCATCTTTCCTAGTGGAGGTTGTCCTGTAGGCTGGGATCTTACTGACTAGTTTCCTGCCTTTTTTTTTTTTTTTTTTTCAGAGTCCAGCAAGGTGTGTTTCTGAATGAGCTCCTACTTCAGGCTGCTCCAGCAGTTGTAAAGGTTGGTTGTAACTCTCAGGTGAGGCCCTCCACAAATGCTGAAGGGCATAACCCCACCGTTTGACAATATGGGTGGTTCCTGACCCTCAGGCCTCTTTGCCTCTTGCTTCAGGAATGTTCAAGCTCTGCTGAATGGACAGCACTTCTCCATCTGTCCAGAGTGACGTTAGTGAAGCCCCGTTTACCACACTCTGGCCACCTTTCAGTTTGTTTGCATGATGACAGAGGACAACTCTATCACGAGGTCTCATTCTTTCTAGAGGCCTGAACCCATGCATTTTTAGAACGTATCACACAAAGCAGACTATAGATCTATAATCTTCTTTTACCATGAAAGCAAAGGCTATGCATTGTCGATCATCTTCTTTTTGCCACCAAGTAAGAAACACATTAAATCTTTATATTCACTGCATATGTCTTGAATGTACAATCCCTATCAAGCCTTCGTCCTGATGATACTCATTTACTAGACACAGCCACTCTCAAGGCACAGGGCCACGCGTGCTTGTGTGTTTGTAAGACCACTTATTCATTTGCTGGCTTTCTCCCATCCTCCTCCTCTGACATCCCTACCCATAGATGTTTCCTTCATCAAAAGAAGAATTTCCTTCATAGATACCTTAAAGTCATGAAAGACTCATGCCAACTTAGACAAATCATTAAAAGGTGGGGTAAGAGATATTATATAGAAGGCTATATAGAAGGCTAGAATTAACTGAAGACAGGTTCAAGCTAAAATTATAGACTCTATCACCGTGATAAATAAGCATGTGAATATAGGCATCAGTTTTCAGAAGATGACGGTGAAGCCCAGCAGTCTAACTTCATGGATATTAGTAAGGAACAGATAGAAACTAAAAAAAGTTTAAGGCATTATGTTTTAGATATGGTGAAGATATAATATTATGTTTTATCATGCATTTTAAAAAATAGTATTCTTGGAAACTGTATACATCTCTATCCTGTTTGGTGCACTGGGACTGTTGTAGTTTGCAAAACAAAGAACTGTGGTATTAAACTTTCTCACACACAACTAGGGCAGTCTTCCTTCTAGACAAAAATGTGTCCACAGCTAATGTTAGGAGGAAATAATATTCCACAAACACCACAGACATTTAAAGAAGTCACAATGGACAATGAAAGGCTGAGAATCAAAGAGCTGGCCTGGGAATTTTATCTTTTCCCACTCAGAACAACTCAGTAAGTGCTACAGAGCAAGTACCCTACTTTATAGAATGAATATTGAATACTGTCTAACTCATTCAAAGAGGAATAATCAACTGTACTTGTAGTAGTTTTAGAAGCATAATATTTTTATCATCCTGGAAAGCCAGAATTGATGAGAATAGTAGATTGATTTCCTAACCTAGGAGCTCAATAATTGATCTGATTTATACTCTAATTGTCATCACCGAAACCCTCCTTAGAAATCCCTTAATTGGCCTGTAGGATATGGCTATCCTGGGTTCCAGAGTGTATTTCTGTGTCATGGTCCTTGTGCATGCTAAAGTCTGAGACAGCTGGCTCAGTAAGAACACAAACAAAAGGCAAGTCTATCTACAGACAGGTGTGCACACATCAAGTCCCTCTGCCTTTCAGACACCATCAAAAGCTGGCTGTGAGTTGGGGTGAAATCAAAACAGTACAGGCCCCCCTGAAAGCATTGCTCCATTCTGTTCCGGCTGTAAGATTAAGCCTCCTGAACTGGAATATTTCTTAGTGAGTTTATCGTTGTTCTTAGTCAAGGAAGCTCCTAGCAGAAGCAGAGAGAGAGAGAGAGAGAGAGAGAGAGAGAGAGAGAGAGATGACATGAGAGTCAGCTTGCCTAGTAGACACTTACCCCTGACAGCACAGTGAAAACTGGCCCAGATGAAAAAGAAAAGAGAAGAGTCAATGTCTCAGAGGCCCTGCCTACTCAGATGTTATCCTCAATCCCAACAGTTTATTTTGAACTATGTTCTAGCTTTTCACGGAGCCCTTAATAACTTCAGGAAGTAGCAAGGGTTTGCATTTTCTCTGACATTTTCTAATCTTGGGAGCTTCTTGTTACTGCAGAGAGCCCCAGCCTCCTTGTGTTATATATTTTTTAAATACCTGTAATCAAGGCCTTAACCCAGGTCCTAAGCAAAGCTAACAAATAATTATCCTTCACAATATGACTAAAAATGGGAGCCTAATTAATTAAAACACTAATTGAACTTCCCCATTACTGATACATTAGTTCCTGCTCTGACATAAACATTAATCAAATCCACTGAATAATTCAGTTCTCCACTTCACTCACCTGTGTAGACAAATCTGCCTGCTGTCCTGTCCTGTCCTGTCCTGTCCTGGTAATATAGAAGGAGATGCTATTGTTGCTGCAGCTGAGGCCGCTGCTGTTCTATAAGGCCTTCTATAAGTACCAATAACCACTAACAATCCAAATGAAATGGAGAGAAGGCACAGAATAAAGCCAGTGCAGGTAGTCTATATATGTGTTCAGTGCTATATATAAGTCATAAGTGTCTTTATATGTAACATAAGCATATGTAAATATATTTAAATTTTAATGTTATATATTTAAGACAAATGTTTCTTCCTCATCTTAACAAATAAAACCATTTGGAGGAGAAAATAGTTTAAAGTGTTTCAAAAGAACTTGTGCATTTTAATGAAGTGGGCTATTTAGATTGCAACTGTAGAGGCCAGTAGATTTTTCTCTAATTATGTGATTAGATAAATATTTATGTATTTTTCCTTTGTTGAAATCCAAGTTTCCTGAGGCATCTGAGAACTGGCGCTGTCTTCTCCAGATGGTAGGCCCCATTCTCAAGTCTGCTAAAGAGGACATGCCTTAAATAGTGCTTCTCTGAGGTCTTGGGGCGTTCTCGGTCGGCCTTGGTTTGGCATTGCATTGCACGAAGCACAGCAAGGACTGGACTTACTGCTGTCAACCTGGTTCTTGGCACCAGGAGAAGTGGCACACTCTTAAGAGGCATTGATTTCATTAAAGATTTCATCTTCAAATCAGGAACAGGATGCTGCCAGCAGAGGAAATATTTCTGGTATAACTAGGGGATGGTGGTGGGTGATATCACACTGATTTCTTCTCCTTTCAGAACATCTGACATATCACCCCTGTTGCTGTAAAGACAGCTTGTAGCTGTCAGTCACCACAGGCCTTACATTGGTTGAAGAAAGCCACCTTTCCCAAGAGTTAATTCCTCCCACGGGCGCCCAATGTTATAAAAAAAAAGTCTGAAGACAGAGGACTGTGGGATCAGACAGTCTGTACCAGTGTAGGATAACACTAACAGGCCATCTGATCCCAGGACCCTCTGCCCTGTGAGGTTGGATACTCGGGTTAATGAGGTGGATACAGCCCCAGCAGGCAAATTGCAGGGAAGCTAAGGAAAGCAAACGCCGTGTGAGGGAGATGCAGATATCATTGATTAGCCTGCAAGAGGCCATGTTTTCCCTTCAATCTAGGTCTACTTGTGGGCCAGGGTCCGGGCACCCGCAGTGGGCCTGACCCGTCAGCACTGCGGGCAGGTTAGAGCAGGCAGAACAGCCAGGGTTGCGAGGTCGGGGGCAGCTCTTCCAGCCGGAACCTTTAAATCACCTCTCAGATGCTCATCAAGTTCGTCAGGATCCGGTTCAGAGTTGCTTCAAAGCAGCCTCACTTCAAAGCGAGGCTCAGAGGTTTGAAAATAGACTACACAGTCCTCAGAAATCTCATCGGCGGCTGCAGCTGAGTGGGCACCACCCCTGCCCTTATTGTTGAAGGAAAATGAGATTCCAGAAATTTCTCTCATTATCAGAGAAAGCCGCAGTCGAGCGCTAGGGCTGCTGATACGAACCCAGCTATTTAGGCTTCTCACGGCATCTGGCCACCGTTCTGTGGGTTCTGAATTCCCTTTCTCATCACTTTCGGCACATGCAATCCAGTCAGGCTCCAGGTGAGGACGACCACATTGGACATCATCACCCAGTGAGGGCGGGACATCACCCAGTGAGGGCTTGGAGAGTCTCACTGTACTTTACTCATGCACCAACACTGGCCCAAGGGGAGCACAGTGCACAGGAGGTGGAATGTAGGGGCCCAAATATGGCGGTGGCTTTAAAGAATGTATGTGGACTTAATACTTGATGGTGGCTTTGTCCCCAAAAGCCATCTCAGGCTCAGCTGCCTGCACAGAGCCCCAACTCATGAAAGGGCACCAGGAGAGCTATGTGAAAAGATTTCTTTTCTTTAAAAAAAAAAAAGTTATCTACTAGATGCTCTGAAAAGAGCTTTTTGTGCCGAGCTTAAGGCAGCTCAGTTTAACTAGCAGTAGGCAGGGCATTGTTAAAAAACGGATAAAAATGGGAGATAAGCTCTGCTCCCACAATCTGCTTCCAACGGATACGGAAAAGAAAAGGAGTGGTTCCTTGGAGGCACATTGTTGCCGCGCTCCTTGAGCTTAAAGGCCTTCCTCTGGAATTAATATTTACCTCCAATTACAGTTTCCTGGGGTAAGGAGTCCCTGCCGATGAACCCTCTCTGAAAAGCTTTGATTTACTGAAGGAGCGGGCAAATCTACTCACTCAAGGTCCCCCCCCCTCCCAGAAAGGGCCAATGAGAAGATTAAAATCAGAGTGGGAGGCATTTTTAGTTACATTTCTTTGAAGTCCAGACCTTGGCTCCTTCTTTCTTTCCATTCCCTTGGAGCAGAGTAGCGCTGGAAATTTTTCTCAGCTTTTCGAAGGCGCACATCTGCCTGCAGGCTGTAGCTATACCTTCTCATGCTTTGCCTCCTCTGGAAGGATTTTCTGCCAAATTAAGATTCTCCTTATGTAGAGTAAGGCATGGATGCATCACTCTGCTCTCCAGGTGCCGGCAAGGTAGAGAACTTGGAGGAGCTGCATCCCTCAGATGCTCCCAATGCTGAGGGCTGTATCTACCCTCCTCCCTCTGTTAATGTATAGGGCTTTCCAAGCTCTATTCATGACAATGGGAAGATGGAGGAACAAGGTGGGACATTTCCTACAAGACAGAGGCCATGGGTTTCTGTCCCATCCCTGGTCTCACTGAGGTCACTAGGTATAACCAGCTCTGCCCAGAAGGACATGTGATAATAATATTTTTAAATTTTTCCTAATACTTTGTGGAAAGAAGGGGGAGGAAGACACATGAGAAATGGGAAAGAAAGAAAGAAAGAAAGAAAGAAAGAAAGAAAGAAAGAGAAAGAAAGAGAGACCATCACAGGAGTAACTCACTGAGACTGTCTGTCAGCACATGTCAGAACAACCTTGAGATGAACAATCTACCATGTCTGGGGTATCATGATAGCTCTTTCTACTTTCAGAAGACAGGAGAAAGGTATGAGGCTGATCCATCCTCTAGAACTTTGACAGAGATCATTGTGAAAGACTCCCAAGAGAAAGACACAGAGGAAAGAATACCATCTTGTCTAAGCTGTTGAGTCAGAACAGTAGAGAGCTAAGGAAGGCAGTGTGTAAAGACAGCAGAGTAGCCACTGTGGTGATAAAGCAGAGGTGCTTTGTCCCCTGACTCTTTCAGAGAGACTTATCCTCCAATGTGCTATAAAGCTGATCCCTGTTCTTATCCCTCTACACAGGAGGGATGTGTGTGTGCCTGGAAGCCCCCACCACAGGTTATCTTCTATTCTTCATTTGTTCTGCTTTTCCTTTTGAAGCTCCCAACAAGATCTCTCTGCCAGGAGAGTGTTTTCTTGTATACAAGAAGGGATCCCAGGATTGCTTGCTCTGAAGAACATCTACAGACAATGATTGGGAAATGTGTTAAGCCTGCTGTCAATTTGCTTTATTGATGTGGCAGCCTCAAAGGGTCCTGTGCAGAATAGACTTTTCCCCAAGTGAGAAAGCTGCTGAAAGGGCTTCATGGCTGAAAAGGATGAGTCTGTCAGAGACAGACACCACGAGAGGAAAAGGACAAGGGGGGGAAACAGAAGGGCAGAAATGAAGCCAGAATTCAAGAGACAAAGCCTGTGATAGAAACAAAGGCTTTTAGAGATGCTGGAAAAGAACACCGATTACTACAGAAGCTTTTCCAAGAGAGGGATTTGCAGTGATTTAACCAGGGTGGCCAATGAGGAGAGATTCAGAACCATGTGTATCAAAAGGGTCCCATATTTGTGATATGATTCCTGTCTGCTAAGCTGTTTAGTCTTATTTGGGAATTCTTCCTGCTCCTTCCCCAGTGTTGGATTTTGTTCCGACATAGAGAAATCCAGAGGCACTTGACTTGGTTTATGGCACTGGACAAGTGGTAATTATCTGTCTATAATTCCCTTGAGGGGAGCTGATGTTCCAATAAATTATAAGAGCTGGGCTTGAGTGGTTTACAGCACCATCAAACTCTTGCTATGGATGTATAATCTTATAGCCACAACTTACTAGGGATAGATGTTTGCACAATGGGTGATTTAGGACCCTCAACCCTCTCAGAGAGCATGGAGAACTGTCAGGCAGGCTATCCAAACCATCCCCAAACAACACTGAAGACAGTTGTATCTCAATGAGTTACCAAGTTGAACACATTTGATCCCCCTAGTATATATAAATAAAAGATTTGGTGATATCATCCCCAAAACACTTATGTGGCTGCAGGCATGTTCTCACATGTTTCATCTGTTCATACCATCTCAGGACAGGGAATTTTATATGGTGCATCCATAGACAAAAAGAAAGAAGAACACTTAGGTCAGTGGTGCTCAGCCTGTGGGTGGTGATCCTTTGGGGGTCAAAAGATCCTTTCATAGGGGTTGCCTAAGACCACTAGAAAACACAGATATTTACTTAATGATTCATAACTGTAGCAAAATTACAGTTTGACGTGGTAACAAAAATAATTTTATGGCTGGGGGGTCATCACAGCATGAAGAACTGTATTAAAGGGTCCGAGTAGCAGGAAAATTGAGAACCACTGCCTTAGATCATTATATAACTTTGGTCCTGGCCATTTGATATTGAAATTTGTTGAAAGATCTCCAGTTTCAAAATGAGTTAAAGCCCTGTTAGAAACAAAGAAGCTCTCACACCATCTGAAAAAACACTTGTGAAACTATTCTGGTCACATAGAATTAACTGTCCTGCTAAACAGCCACATGCAAGAAAGGAAACTAGAAATGATTGCTAAAGAAGCTAAAGAGGCTGACGAGAAGGTTCTGTTGGTAAAGTGCTTTCTGCACAAGCATGAAGTTCTGAGTTTGGGTATCCAGTACCCACGTAAAAAGATGGGCACATCAGTGACCTAGAGCAGCGGAGGTGGGGACACTTCATTTCCTTGTTGTTCAGCCAATCTAGTCACTCTTGTCAACTCCAGGTTCAGGGAGAGACCAAGTCCCCAAAATAATGTGAATAACACCTGAGAAAAACTCCAAACATTGTGAGCTTCGGCTGTCACACACACACACACACACACACACACACACACACACACATATACACACACCACGAGCATGCACACACACACACATGCATGCACACACACACACATGCATGCACACACCACACACATATGCTACACACAGAGAGAACTAAAGCAATGGCTTTTTACTTAATTCATATATATTATACCCCTAACTTTCAAAAAATAATTTGAAGTCACTTAGAATATAATGCTATAATATATTTAAACCCAAATACATTCTACAATATATATGCAAGTTGCTATGTATGTGACTTTTCAAATGTACCTGGAAGGCGAATAAAAGAATATTGCATTAAGAATCAAGAAGTAAAGTCCCTCTAATTGGGAGGCTAAGGCAGGAGGATTGCCAGGAGTTCAAGTTTAGCTTGGTCTACAGTGTGAGCCTATATCAAAGCCTTTCCCCAGTTAAGTAAGTTGAGAAAAACTATCTCTGACTTTCCCCTTGTTTCTTAGGAAAGAAGGGGGGGATGATGGATTCCTCATAACTCTTGAGGAACAAGTTGCCTGAGAAATGTGTGTGATGCAGTGGTGGCTTGAGGGGAAAAGTCTCCGGAAGACCATGCCAGGTAAATCACCACTTCGTGCCCACCAGATCTTGCTTCTCCCTGTACTGGCAGAACAGTCACAGAAATGGCATTTCATCCTTCACACTGTCTCATATGGAGAAAATACCCGGAGGCCTTTTGAACTATAATCCTGCAATAAATCCAAGATGCAGAGGAGGGAGACTCTCCTTTGGGAATGGCAATTGGGCTAGGTGAGCCATTGAAATCCAGGAGCTAAAGCTTTGGGGTGGCCAGGCAAGGGCTTCAGTGTGGAAAAGACAGACTGGTGGTACAATCCCTACATACTCTCCAGTTCCACTGCCTTATCTTTGCATGCTTCATTTGTTCTAAACATCTATCTACCTTGAAACTTTTGTCTGAGGTACTACACCTGCAGATATCAACAGTCAAAGGTTTTTCAAAACTGTGTGCAATTGAATCTTCTGGGCTTTATTTCCATGGATTTAACAAACCACAAATGCGAAGTATTTGGAGGTATTTTTTTTCCCACTGGCTCTAAACACATCTAGACTTTTTTCAGTTTTTCTGTTCATTTCCCCTTAAAGAACAAAACATAACAACCACTTATATCCTGCTTTAATTACAGTAAGTATTGCCAGGAATCTAGACATGATTTAAAGGCATGAGGGGCTGTGGAAGTGACATACAAAAAGTTGATAACTTTCTATGGGAGAATTGAGCATCCTTAATGCTGGAGTATGTGAGGGCCTTGAGGCCAATCTGTCACAAATGTATCATAAGGGATAATGTACTTTCAAGTGCAGTTACTGGTCCTCCATAACTTTGCCCATCAGAACCCAGAACACTTGGAAACAGCACAGTTTATTAGACAGACAATCCACTTTTGCAGCAATACACACATACAGTCTGAAAATGTTAACAGGAATAGTTATGTGAGTCCATGTAATGAAATACTTTTCCTGTCAATGTCCACATATGAGATCTGTGTCCCTAAATCTGCACGGCTCCTCTCATTTGAACAATGAAAATTTTATAACCCATTTTTTTTTTTTTTACTCATCTGAGGAGACACACGATTAAGTTAAATGTCTGACTGAAGTAACAAATTAACCCCAGTAATTCTCATCCTTATAATTATTTTTTTAATGACTCTGATCCTGTTTTTAATTGTCTTGTTACTGCTCCAAGCTGCCTCAAGTTCTTTTTAGAACAGGCCAAAAGTCATGAACCAACAAATGTAGAAACTGAAAACGCCTTCTGTAGTAGCTTAGGAGAACTGTAGGAAGAACCAAAATATTCATATCCAAGCACAAAAGAAGATGGAGAATTAAGGTTTATATTTTTTTAAGTCATTTATTAATGTTTTTATTTGTAGTGCATTGGTGTTTTGCTTGTATATAATATTATGTCTGTGTGAGGGTGTCAGATCTTGGAATTACAGACAGGTGTGAGCTGCCATGTGAGTGCTGGGATTTGAACTGGAGCCCTCAGGAAGAACGGTCTTAAGTCTTAACCACTGAGCCATATCTCCAGCCCCTTAAGCCTTATTTTTAAATGTTATTTTGTCTTTATTATTTATTTCTTTTTATTCTCTTTACAGATTTTTATCCTGATAATTTCATACTTATATAATTATTATTTGTATTATACATATTTATTATAGAATATAAAAATGTTATTTAACTTATATAATTAAATATGATTGAATCTACTCCCCACCTCCCCCTCCTGCAAATCCATGTTCTTCACACCCTCTTCCAACTTCATGCCTTTTTTCTTGTTAGATAAGCTCTAGTCCAGCTAGCGAAGCCCATATGTGCATGGGTGTGGGGTCATCCACTGGAGCATGGGAAATCTCCACAATGAATGATTCTCCCTCCCCCTAGCTATTACCAAGTGTCAAAAGCTCCTCAGAATGAGATGGCGTCTGGTGACCGATTTCTACCCCATCTGTGCTGTAGTTTGGACTCTCTTGATCTTATGCAGGTTACTCTTGCATCTCTAAGTTCACGAGCACCATAGCCAAGTCCAGTCTAGAAGAAGGTCCACTTCCCTGCACTCCTCCCCATCCTCCTGCCCTGACATTGGTTGCACCTCCTCTTCCAAGGTGTTCCCTGAGCCTCGGTGGGGGAGGTGGGGATGGGGTGGGGTAGGGATTGACACTGACATCCCTTTTATGCTCAGCACTATGACTAGTTGTACGAGCTCTCTGTTGACTGAAGTCCATGCCAAAGGAACAGGTTTCAGGCTTCTTTTAATGACCCAGGGATTCTAAGTGCTAAATGGTGCTGGAGATGGGGCCAAGCAGTTCAGAAATGCCAGCAGGAAGAAAATCAGAGCAAGGTCAGTAAAAAGTTAGAGCTTGCATCACTCTCCAATAATATAGATTTGTGACACCTAAGTGACACAAAATCATGTGACAGAGGCAAGTGTCTTTCTAGGTAAGTAGAACAAACTAGTGACTCAGTGAAAGTCAGGAGGGAGTCCGGCCTTTTGGGAAATGAGGGATAATGGTTCCCACCATGCACACATGGAAACTTTATAGTGTTTACTTCAGAGCAGACATGATACAGCTAAGAGTCACAGTCTTGGTTAATGTCTGTTTTCTGAGATCCATTTTTAACATACAGGACAGTCCTCCCTCCCACTAAATTTTCTCATGTACAGACATTTCTCACTCTAGAATTCCCTGCATGCTGTAAGCTAGCAGACATCTTTCAGACAACTAAAATGCCCCCTCTTTCAGAACTCTAAACATGTCCCTTTCCACCCGAAGCTAAGTTATTCCATATCTTGTCTTGACATTTTCAAACTTCACATTCTATGTTTCCTTCGTCTCCATAGAAGTCTGCTGTGATTTTCTGGTTTAAGGATGGCATGGCCGAAGGTGATCCTCTCCATTACAACACTCTGCATTCTAAGGGGGACCATGGAGGGCTTGGCAGGAAACATGAAGCTGATGAGAGAAGGAGGAGGAAGGGGAGGAGGAGGAGGAGGGATTGATCAAAGGCAAGGCAGTCACTAGGCAGAGGGAACAGCAGGAAAAGTATGCAAGCAGGAAGGCGGAGCCAGTCCTCTCTGCTGTCACCAACTGCAGGGTTTTTCAAGCCTTCTTCCTTTCATCCTCTTCCATCAGCCTGGACCTTTCCCAGACTGGCCAATTTGAGGAACTCTGCATTTTGTGTCTTGCCCTTAACTAAAAGTAGAATCCTGTCTTAATGACTACCATTTATAATGCCCAGTTCTACATAATGAGGTCATTGCCAACTCGCGGTCAACAGCCCTCACCCACAGTGCTGCAGTGTATACAATTAGCCTCCTTAAATGAAAAACTCATCTCAGGACCAAGTTATGATTTATTTAAGGCAATCCTGGTTTTTATATCTATTAAATAGTGTTCTGTTGAGAAACAGAGAGGACTTTTGGGTTTGTTTGTTTGGATTTTTGAGACAGGATCTCACCATAATATTAAGCTGGCCTTGACCACCCAATCTTCCAGTCTCTTGGATTACAGGCATGTCAGCCTTCCCTGGCTAGAAACTACTTTCGAATGATCAGGCTGTGATGCTCTCAATGAATCTGGCTATGTTGGCCCTCAGAGTATGGCATGGCATTTGTTTGCTTCTTCTGACTAGAGAACTTTTGCCACGTCTAGGACCCAATGGTCCTAGAAAGAGTCCTTGCTGACCAGTAACCATCATAGTTTTGAGAACATTAAAATAGTATCCCAGAAAATATTACAATTTTAATATTAAATGTCTGATGTGGGGTTGTGTGTTTGAACACCTGGTCCCCAGTTGTAGCACTGTTTGGGAAGGTTGTAGAACCTCTAGGAAGTGGAACCTTACTGCAGGAAGTAGAAGTAGGGGGTAGCTCTTGAGCCTTTATAGCCCAGGCCTAATTCCTGTTCCCAACCTTATGCTCTGTTGACCTAAAAATTTAGGTTCCGTGTCAGGAGAAGGACAGGGAGTCGTCCCTTTGTCATGAAGTCTAACAAACATTCCATTGATTTGGAATTAAACATTTCCCTGATCACTTTGGACTCTCAATGTCCTCAAGTCCACAGACATGAAAGATACAAGATTGAAGGGGTCTTCTTATATCATATCAAGGTTATAGAGAGCTACTAAGGCCAAGGAATATGTGACAGGGTCAGAGTACCTGCAAAGATGCTACCATAAGACACTGAGGCCACTTGAGAAACTTTAAAGATGAACCCTGCAGGGGGGGATGCCAGGATATCAGAGAGTTCAGAGCCAGCAGGATGTCCATAGACAAAAACTGTACTCACAGAGCGGACCTATCCTACGAGAGAGGGGTTATGCGTGCTACAGAGCAGAGCTGGTGGCAAAGCCACCTAAGCTATTAGAACTGAGCTGATTCCGTCATGAGTCCCAAATGCCAGTCATGGAGGTACAGGGTCTTTTTCCTCCTTTCTGGGTTCCATCTTCCTTCAGAGCAATCATTCTTTATTATGCCCCATTTCTCCTTTTTTCAAATATGAGTGTATACACTGCACCCTTGTATGTCAGAAGCATATACTTTAAACATTTTTATTTATAGAGAGTCACAATTAGGAGATTGCCTTAAGTTTCAAAAAAGACTTTAGACTTTGTTTTTTTTTTTAATATTGTTGAGAATATTAAAGACCAAAAGGACTTGCAAAGTTGGGTGGGATATGTTTTGCATCAAGACTTGGCCATGGGTCTGTGAGGGGCAGAGGAATGTACATAACCCCACATAGGCTCATATATTTCAACCCTTGGTCCATATTTAGTGGTAATGTTTGGGAAGGTTGTGGAACCTTTAGGGGGTGGAACCTTGCTGAGGTATGTGCAGGAGTTGGGGTCAGGCCGTGAGACTTTACATGCCAGCTCCACCTCTGGTTCAGTAGATGCTGACATAAAGTGAATAGCCTGCCCCTTGTCTTCCCCACCACAATAGACTATATATCCCTGGAATTGGGAGCCAAATGAGCCTTCTCTCCACGAAGTTAGCTTTGAGGGTATATATTTTTTTTCCTAGCAACAGAAAAGTTACTAACACAGGCAGACTTGTAGCTGCTTGGAGACAAGATGGTTGGCTAAGAACCTGAGCCGAGGTGGGATGGTGGAATGGTAACAGAATTGCTAGCAGACAATTTCAAAACTGCAACCTGCAGCAGAGTGAGAGCCAAGCAACTCCAGACCTGAAGATGAACTCTGTACCATTTAACAATTATCTCAACTATCTCAAACTAATATTTATTAGTTACATTGCGGGCATCCCGTTCTCAGCTTTACAAGTATCCACTCTTTTTATCTTACCAACATTGTGAGTACTCTTATTTCCCAGCTGAAGAAACCACAATAGATAAAGTTAAATAAGATGCCAATTTTGTGTAAGGAAGAGGAAGGATTGGAGAAAGCTTTCTGGCCATAATCACTGTCTATAACTATTTGGCAACACTATAACTTTCCACATCGAACATGTCATGCCAGTCAGTAGATGACAGATCATTTGAGGACTGCCAATGTCATTGCCAGAGAGTTCCTCACACCAGAGGTCAGACTTGTCAAATCAAAATGGGCACATGGCCCAACCACCCACTCAACTCTCCTCCTGGGTACTAAGAACTAGGATTGAAACGATCTTTTTTATGATTGGTCTTTTTCTGTTGAGAAACAGTGCAATCACTTTAACAGTTGGTTTCCTTCTTACTAGACCGAGAGAGAGAGAATGAGAGAGAGAGACAGAGATGGAGACAGATACAGAGACAGACAGAGACAGATCAAGCCCATGAGCAGACACACAGAGATACACAGAGATACAAAGTGAGCAATTGCTATTTAGCTCCTTCATCCTAGACTTGCTTGAGACCAAATCTCCTTTGCTGGCAGCAGACTGGATGAAAGCTAGCCTATCCAAGCTGCTCCATATTCCTTACTGTCAGGTCCCCATCCTGACTCAAAGCCAACAAAGGCTCTGTGTGGTCTTTTCTTGTCCCAGTTTAATGCGCCACCACCTTATGCATTTTTGTATTCTTTCTGACAAGGCATCCTTCCTTAAGTCTGGACAAGATTCAGTCTTAGAGAACTCTAAGAGCATCAGGAAGAAGGACATCTCTGTTTTCTGTTGGAAAGACTGGCAACAAAACTACCCAGCCAAAGTCACCGCAGGTCAGATCCCCTAGTGCAGATCTCACACAGTGTGCTGTGAGCGTTGTGGGACACTTCAGTTGGGCCGAGAAAATAGACTCAGAGCCTTAATCTCACCGTGTGCTTCTTGAATTTCTCCAAACAGCCTTCTTTAGACAACATGTCCAGATGAGCTTCATGCTGTCAACATGGAAAAGACAGGGAACACTGGCTTTATAGAGATGGTTAAAACAGTGACTACTATTGTCTTACCTAACAGCGCAGACACCGTTTGTCTTTATAGAATACCTTCATTGAATTTGAGTTGCTTCAATTTAATTGAAAGCAAATGCCACGAAATCCTTAATAAACAGCAGAATCAGATAGAAGCATCATTTTTATATTTCAAAACAAAAACTTGGCAATATCTTCTACTAATTGTAAGGTGATCATCAAAGTGACTTTGCCATATGAACCCTACTTCTGTGATTATCTCCCCCAGGTTGGCCTGAGCTTCCTGGAGTGATTCAAGTGTGTGTTTATGAAGGTCCTGTTACCTTCCTTCTTTTACAGATAAAAATGCTTAGGTCTAAAGGAAGCTATACGGTTCATGGTCAGGTTGGCACTGAACTGTGAGTCAGTGGTTTCTGGTAAAAGCTCTTAGCATTTTACCTGAGAAGGTTGAGTTTTCAGGGTCATGACTGTAGGCCATGGAGTTCTGACACCAGAACTCTAGTAAGGGGACAAGCAGAAGCTATCAGCAGAATCAGAAGCCCAGACGGAAGGAAGCAGCTGGTCCTAGATTTAGCCTTTCCCACAAACAAAGAGAATTATTTAGTAGGTCTCAGGCTTTTTTTTTTTTTAATTTTTTACATATTTGACCAAGATGTCCCTAAATGCCTGGTATAAGATATCACTGCTGGGGTTTGGGTGACAACAGACCTATCCAGTGTGAAGAAGTGGAAATTCACAAGTTACAACTCACAGTGGCATTCAGATGTGCACGTTGGCCACCAAAGCAAGAAGTATTTAGTGCACACATGTGCACCTTTCTCTTTTTTTCCATTGGTGTTCATTTGCCAGACTCTGAACAAAGAGATTTTGAAGTTGCAAGAATCCAGACATCTGATTTAAAATATCTTCATAAACAAATCAGTCCCAAGAGTTGATGTGTGGTTTGGTCACTGTGGCTTCGCAGAGACAAACACAACCCCTTCCATTTCTCTTTGATAATAAAATATCAGCACGGGATGTACCCTCCCATTTCTTCATATCAATTCAGCCTTCTGTGATAGGTGTTACTAAAAAACCCCTTTGAAGTGCTTGTTTGGACATGCAGGATTTTCTTTAATACACCAACTGATAAATAATTCCTCTCTGCAATCTTTCAAACTGGGAAAAAAATAGTCTTGAAAATTGAAGGGAAGAAAAAAAAATGCATTTCACATTTCTTCATGTGCGTGCGCCATAAACCATAGACTGTGGCTCAGGAGCGCCACCTAGTGGAAGTTTATAGGTAAGGAGTATTGAAAACCCAGAATCCAGAAAACATGGCGTGAGGCATCAAGTCAGAGGAATTATCTCTTTTCCATATAAAACGTGTGTTAAGACAACAGGTACATTTATCTCCAAAATTATTATCTATTGTCTTCTCTGCTCAGATACACTAAGATCTCTGGTCCTTCAGTGCTCCCTTTTGAAACATCGCGCCAGGACGGTTGTGATGTTTCTTCTTCAGCTTTAAGCCCGTGTGGAAAATTGTTCGGTGGACAGTCACTTCCCTCTGGTGGCCACCTCAGTGATATAGAAAGGCTGAGCATTCCTTTTCTGAATTTTCCACACTCTTTTTCATTATTTCCTTTTTCATCATTTCATTAATTCAAAATTTCCTATTCTTTCAGGACCCCAAGTCCATTCCAGTTAAAACAAGAAGGAGCCATAAGGCCAGCTTCATGGGATTCCAACCCCACAGATGTATGAGATTGTCAGCAGGCTCCCTAGAAAAGATGAGGGCACTTGGAGTCCTACTGAGTTCTTTTTGTATTGCTGCTGCTCAGCCCTGACTAGCACCTCGCAGTTGGTAAAGACTTGGTTACTAAACTAAATTACATACATTCAACTGTCAGCTGTCCTTCACCACAGAAAGATGCCGCAGTTGTCATTTGTGCTTGACGTTTGTTGATGACAACTGCTCTTCATGATAAACAGAAATTACTGGTCATTGATATAAATCATGGTTATAACCCATTGCCTCTGAGTCAACCTGGGCTCTGTGCAGCCAAATTCAATAAGACTTTAGTTGAGTTTTTACTCTGGACATGTAATGAGATGATTTTATTAATGGCTCCACCTCTCTATCTATCACTTTGCTGTGTAACTTCACTGTGTCCTCTCTATTGGGGATATGGCCTAAATCACATGGCTTATTTTGGCCAATCGGTTGTCTAGGAGAGGCCAGAGCAAAGATTTCAAAGCATTCTTGCCCATTCCTGTTTCCTGAAAGGCCATAAAAACAGGTCCAGGTAAATCTACTAAACAACGAACACAAGTGTCACAGCTTGTCACACACCAGCCAAATGTCACATATAAGAGAGCACATGACAGGAGCTAGACAGCTGATAGAGTACAACTTTAATTAAGCCTTGGCGTGCACAGTCCCTGAGCTCTTACTGCCTTAGGCGAGTGATGGTTCCTACCCTCTCCCCTTCTCTCAGCAGACAGACATATGAGGTAGTACCAACCTTTGAACAATTTGCCATGGTTTCCTTGTCATTTTGGTGAGGCAATGTGTGACTGATGGAGGATGCACACTGTGTTTTACAATGGCCCAGTGGTTAAGCAGAGGAAGTTCTGATTGGCAGCTGCACTACGGTACAAGCATGAAGCTGTAGTTTAGATACAGAACAAAGAAAGCCAGAGGACACAGAAGTGGGAAAATGACCACCTTGTGGATAAGTTGACATTTTACGATAGAAAGTTGGAAATGAAACAGTCAGACAACAAGCCAGAATGAATCAAACCCTGGGTGGCTGAATGCGTAAAGGAATGAAATTCCATTCCAGTGAGAGAGGATTTCCACTGGGTGGTGGCCACTCTCACCCCAGGTTCAAAGTTGCTGATTGACTTGTAAATGTGGGTACATGTCTAGCTGGGTCTTAATTCCTCTGCTGCAAAGGAAGGGTATGGACAGGAGGAGTTCTAAAGCCTTCGGTGTGCCCTAGAATTCTATTATTTCAGTATACTAATTTATTCTTTTGCAAAATGATTTTAGCAGCTGTGACGGGTCTGTGCATAACTGTTGCAAGTCCTGGGGAAGCAGAAGGCATAGCACTGTGATCAGCTTGAGGTGTGTGCACCCAAGCTGCAGATGGCTGTGCTTAGGGTTCACAGAACGCACACCCCTCCCCTTTCCAGCATCTCCCAGTTCTGCAGGGAGCACACATTAAAGAACAGAGACTTGGCTTCCTCCGGTCATTGATGCCAAGGTATCTTTGAACAGTGCTAAGCAACCAGAGCTTGGAAGATGAGGAGAACCCCACTTCCTGTCAATTTCCCACGTGTTACCCCATTCCCTGGCATACAGACAGAAGAGATAGCATTGGCCTGTGAATGGTTTGGGGTGTGGGGAGGTGATGAAAGAAAGGAAGTTAAAGGATTATATTAACTGCTCATCCCATTTGGAAGGAGGATAGTTTTGTGAGTAGCTGCACCTCAGGAATTCTCTCTCTCTCTCTCTCTCTCTCTCTCTCTCTCTCTCTCTCTCTCTCTCTCTCTCTCCTAGATCATTCCAGGCTGCTGGAAGAAACACTGTAGGCTTTCTGCAGCCAAGCACTTTGTTCCTGTTCTTTGCTGTAAAGAACATTTAGTAGAGACTTGTTTCTATGGAGGCAAAAAGGGATAGAATTTCTTCAACTGTGCATGCAACTCTTCCTCTATTGGTTACAGCGTGGATTTTTCAAATGCCGTGCATTTGGAAAATCAACAGCCCATTTCTTCACACAAATGGTTGTGTGGATGTCACGCTCTAAAAAGTCTGTATCATTTTTGTGTGTCTTTCTGACAGCATTCCATCTTATAAGCTGGTGATTATGCAGGGGAGTCTAATGATTTAGAATTAACAATACAGACAGTAATTACATCCCTCTAGTTCCCGCTCCTTCGAGATTTGTTTCAGGATCAAAATATGTTTTATTGAAGCAAGATGCTGTGAATTCTAATGCTGATCTGCTTGCTGTAAATTTTGGATCAGGAAATTGAAGGTAAAGAAATATGACAGCCGCACCCCCTCCCTTTCTCCCACCAGCTAGGCTTTCCCATCTTTCTTGTCATGGTTTGAATATTTTATGTCCCCCATGGGCTCATGGGTTGAAGGCTGCTTCTCAGACAACTATGTTCTTCTGAAGATGGGGGTGGCTAAGGAAATGAGTCACGTGGTGTATGCATTGGCAGGTTGTCCATGGTTCCCGCTTGGCCCCTTCCCCTCTCCTGCCCACTGTAAAAATCTTCTTTACCACACATGTTCCCAACACCATGATGCTCCACCCAAGTGTATGGGGCCCCATCCAACTTTCTCCCATTTCAATCGCTTCCTTTGTTATTTTCGTCCCAGCCACAGAAATGTGACCAGCTCGCTAGACTTTTCCGTCCTTGTTCAGTATTAGTGTGTCCTCTCGGCTACCTGCCTCATCTACTAGCTGACCTCCAGAGTGCTCACAGAGGCTCTTCACTCTCGATGATTCTTGGACAGGGTGAACACCCGAGAAACACCACTCCCTAACCACAGTCATGGTGATAATAATGAACAGTCAGAAGAAAACACTTAGGGGGTATCTTGGTTTGTTTTAAAACTGTCATTTAATGGAGTTCATTTGCTTAATATTGACAATAACCTGTACCATGTTTTAGGCCTGCCTTAAAGATTCAAGATAAACTGGTGTTTTATTGTGTTTTGTTGTTTTGTTTTGTTTTTTAGACAGAGTCTATAATACCCTTGCTGTCCTGAAACACACTCTATCTGCAAAGCGCTTGGGTCAAAGCTGAGTGCTACCCACCTAGCTGGTTGCTTTATATTTTAAGGGAATGAAAGCCAATTCTGGGAGGACGTGGCAGCAGTAATGGAATATTTATTAGAAGACACTGGAATGTATCCCATCTAAGCATTGCAGAAACTGCTTTTAGAATCCCGGGAGGCTTTCTTTAGGTTAAAGGAGTTCTGAATTATGCATACAACCAGTTTTGGGATCCTGTATTGAACAGCTACTGAGACTTGTAGACCTGTGCAGACAGGAGCTGCCTGGCGAGTTATATACAGTGCCTGATGTCAGTGAGCTCCTCTATGTCTGCTGCCTCCATTCAGGACAAAATGGGAACCAGTGAAGAAAATGGAATTTCTTTTTTTTTTTTTTTATTCTATTTATTATATGTAAGTACACTGTAGCTGTCTTCAGGCATCCCAGAAGATGGCATCAGATCTCATTAAGGATGGTTGTGAGCCACCATGTGGTTGCTGGGATTTGAACTTATCACCTTCGAAAGAGCAGTCGGGTGCTCTTACCCGCTGAGCCATCTCACCAGCCCCGAAAATGGAATTTCTTAGGAAGATTTCTAATTCTGATGCTGTGTTGTTTAGACAAAATTAGATGCTAAGCATTTTGTCATTTTGATGGAATATTTTCTATTAATATACAGAGCTAAAAAGAATAAGATCTTTTTAGGGCCAGCCTGATAGCTCTGTGGATAAAGGTACTTGCTGCCAAGACAGAGGATCTGAGTTCAATCCCTGGGACCCACATAGTGAAAGGAAAAAAATTAACTCAGATAAGTTGTCTTCTGACCTATAGCATTGTGTGTACACACACACACACCACACGCACCAAACACATACAGAGTCACAGACACACACACAGAGTCACAGATAAATACACACACACATACATACACACACACACACACACACACAAGTGCACAAATGCACACAGAGAGAGTCACAGAGAGACACAAGTAAGCACACAAAGTCACAGAAAGACAGACACATGCACACAGACAGAGACAGAGACAGAGAGAGACAGAGAGACAGATACAATACACTAAATTAATGTATGAAAATGCTTTTTAAAACCTTTTGGTCTATCATGAGAGACTCTACATGGCTCTGTGGCTCAGAGTCCAGGTCCCTTCTCAAGTTTCCCACTTACTGTCCACTGAGTTAACCAACACTTCTAAGCTCACTTCCTCCACTGTTGAGTAAGAAGAGACCACATGATAGTGTGATCTGGGTTTGATGAAGACAGACATCACAGACCCTTTAACGTTCTACACATTGTGAGTAGTAAATGATATTACTAGTAGTTAAGATAAAATAATATACTAACAAGGTAAGTCAAAATCAAATTCCATTTTATAATCTTGAGAATAAATGAATGGCTTCCTCACATCTAACCCTCTCTGTACCAGCTTCTCCCTATGTGAGACCTGCTTCTGTTTATTCCTCTAGATCAGTTCATGCAATCCTTACCTATGTTAGCATTAGTGCAAACAAACTCATATTGAATTCTGTTGTGGATACCAGTCCAGCTCATTTAATGTTTTATTTTTCTCTCCCTAAGGTATTCCTCTGAAATGAAACAAAAATCAGCAGAAAATATACGAAAACATGGGGCCTACTCTGTTACAAATTCCTTCTTCTGCTCTGTCTGAGAGCGGCAGCCCGTGGCCCCAGAGCTCCAAAACGAACTTGCAATTCCATGTGATGTAATGCATTGAAACCTCCGTACAAACATAATAATATATAAGACGCAAGTTAGGGAACGCTGATAGGCAAGGCACTCTGGGAAGTGACCAGTGAAGCACAGCGCCCTACGTTGGATAAACAAGAGCATGTGTGCAGTGCCATCTCCCACACCTTCCAGGACTCTCTGAGGAGAGTGTGTTTTACTGTCCACATGTAAAACACACTCTCCTCAGCACAGAGATAAGATGGGCTAAGGCAGGAGGTGGAGTCCTAGGGAACTGACCGTCACTGTAGCCCCCATTAAAGAAATAGGCTATCAATACAGTAGACTTGACTGCTCACAGATATCTTGACATTCCTTACAAATATCCAGCAAGTAAACTCATTCTCGTTGATGATTCCTTATTCAAATTTCTTGGCCCATAGAACTTAACCTCACAGATAATATAATCTCTCATCAACTTATTCTGTAACATTAATTTCTTGAAATACATGCCGTGGAAGGGAAGGCTAGAATCTCAAGCTCAGAGGCAGCTAAAACTTTTTGAATAGGAGTTTATTATTTATACCGAATCATTCCCTTCCTGCCTAACATAATTTAGGCTTCAAGAAACTCCTAAAGTATAATGAGATTTCATTGACCTTTAGAATAGAACTTGTCAAAAAGACTCAATTCTTCCCAACTGCTTCTGCTCAGTGCTATGTTCATTGCTGTGGGAGTGCTGGAGTCTCTCCTTCAGTCCCTGGGAGAGAGGACTTCTCTCGCTCTCCTCACTTCTCAGGGGCTGGAAGACTGACCGCATCCTGTTCCTGAGGTAAGACAGAGGGAGAAGTTGTTTCCTCTCCAGACCACCCTGCAGGCTGGGCAGCAGAAGTTAGAGGAAATGCCTGGATGGATGGTCAGAGGCATAACTGGCTGGTCCTGGAAGGAGGTGTAATTACTGTCATAACATTAAACACAGCTAGGGCTTGTCTAGGCAGGAGGTCCAATAAAGACTCTGAGCTCTGTGTGTGTGTGTGTGTGTGTGTGTGTGTGTGTGTGTGTGTGTGTGTGTATGTTTGTGTTATACACATATACCCTGGGGAACAGACAGCAGCAGACTGGCTCCCATGGGAAACAGAATGGCATCACCATGACCCCGACTGCTGGCAACCAATGCGGCTCTGTTGCCAGGACAAGGACGGTGCATGGGGGAGGGGTGTGATGAATGCCCTAAAGAGCAGCCTATGCTATCCAGCGTGCCCAGATAACAACCTAGACTGGAGCTCCCCCCCCTTCCCTCATGCCCTAGCACACTGAAGCCTCTGGCTACTAGATGTTGAAAAATAATCTATTTATGACCCACTCAACAGTCTGAATTAAAATGTGTTCAAATATTGATATCAGAGAAGGAAAGTTCTAGCTAGAATGTCCTGAAATTCCAGGTTAAGTCATGTGTGCTTATGCTATAAGCCCTTACTGCCTGCGTTTCTGAGCAATCTGTCTGCTTCACTGTTGTCTGAAGCGAGAACCAGCCCTGGAAGCTGGTGCCCACTGTTGTCACTGGCAAAGGATTGGCTAAACACTGCGGGGGCCTTTTCACCCGAAGGGAAGAAACTGGACTGTTACCGAGAGTTGCTGCTTAGCCAGCATAGAGGGCTTTAAGTCCAGCCTTTGAAAGATCCATCACTGACTGGAAACGGCCCCCACCCCAGGTGGTCCTGGCAGCTGCCCCAGGTGGTCCTGGAAACTTTGACATAACCTAGAGCCCATCAATAGGAAAATAGCAAACAAATTCACACAATACAAAAATCTCTAGCAGGGAAGAGCAATAGCATCATCCTTGACATTGCAGATAAGTCTCAGAAATATTACATACAATGAACATATCCATTATACTATCATTGTTTGGAATGGACCAACACTGAATACTATTAAGACACATGCATGTGGACTGTGAAGACATGTGTGCAAGTGTGTAGTAAGTAAGGGGACTGAGAACACAGAATTTGGTGCCATGATTAGTGTTTAGAGGAAGGAGGAAAAGAACAATACAGGAAGAATCACAGGAGAGATACATTACAGATAATGTACTGACTCATAGGCTGGGCGTTTTTATATTTTTCTCGGAAAGAATTTCCTTAGGAGGTATATTTCTAGCATATTATCATGACATATAACTTGCATATATCTTCTATATAGCCTCTTGTGTATATCAATTACATTACAAAGAACGCAAGAAGGGCAAGTTTCAGGAGCATCAACTGTACTTCTATGTGCAAATTCCAAGGGCTGTTGACTTCTTGGGGGATATGGGAATCTGGTTGATTTTAATTCCGATCAAAGGTTAAGTGATATTTTAAATTATCATTGCTAAGAACCACAGTGGGATTTATAGACCGCCCAGGTTTCCTTTCTGTCTTCCAAATAAAATAAAATAAAATAAAATAAAATAAAATAAAATAAAAACAAGTGTATTGTTCAAATCACTGGCTCTATTAGAAAAATATTTCGAGGCTGCTAGAGGGTGCTATGAACCCCTACTGTGGCTGTGCTGTGCTGCTAATGTTCAACAACTAGTGGTTTGGGAGGAAAAGCCTTGGTTTGTAGCATTTTATTGATTTCCACGGAATAAATACTTACAGAATGCCCAATTTCAAGCTAAACATGGGATCCCTCTAAGCTTAGAACTCTGAGGAGATGCTTGTTAGCCCATCTTTACAGTGCTTTTCTGCCTGAGACATTAGCCGTCAGTCCTCTCGGCTGGTCCTAGCCTTAAATCCATGCCTCCAGGATGACGATGGATACCCCTGGGTGTTTTCCAAGAGGAAGAATAGCAGTCAGTGTTCACCACTGTGACAAACATCTAAACTAAACAACATACGGATGATACTTTGGGGCTCACGGCGTGAGAGCTCCCAGTCTATCATGGCAGGGAAGACGTCAGAGAACAGAGCAGTGAAGTTCACATCAGGGAAGCCAGGAAGCAAAAACAAGAGAACGTGTTCCCCTTTGAGTCTACCCTGGCAGTTCTCAACCTGTGGGTCGTGACCCCACCTATGGAGACGAATGACCCTGTCACTGTGGTTGCTTAAGACCATCAAAACCCACAGATTTTTATAATCTGATTCATAACAGAAGCAAAATTACAGTTATAAAGAAGCAGTGAATTTTTTCATTGTTGTTTTTTGTTGTTGTTGTTTTGGGGGGTTTTTTTGAGACAGGATTTCTCTGTGTAGCCCTGGCTGTCCTGGAACTCACTCTGTAGAGCAGGCTGGCCTCAAACTCAGAAATCTGTCTGCCTCTGCCTCCCAAGTGCTGGAATTAAAGGTGTGCACCACCACCGCCTGACTGTGAAAATAGTTTTATGGTTGGTGGCCACCGCAATATGAGGAGCTGTATTAAAGGGTCGCACATTTGGAAGGTTGTGGTTCACTGGTCTATTTAGATCCCCCTACCATGGGTCTTCCACCTTGGCTAATTCTCCCTGGAAACACCCAAACAGATACACCCAGCAGTGTGTTTTACTAAAGCCTAAGTGTGCATCTCAATCCAGTCAAGTTGACAACGAAGAGGAACCATCACAACCGCACACCATGCTGACTGGATATGCAAACACGTCTCTTTAAGCCTTAATGTTGGCTACAGCCAATGTGTAAAAGAAAAGGCACACAGGCAACACTCCCGAGGGTTGGGCCTCAATGAATTACTCATCAACTAGTAGATTTTCTGCTCTACTTGTAATGTAATTGCCACATTGTTAAAGGAGTTATCAGGGTCAGAGTCTGGAACGCCCCCCCCCCCCCCCCGCCTTGCCCTCACAAGTGAGGCTCAGGCACCTGTTCCGACCAGTCAATGAAATGGAGAAGTAACGGTGAAAAGCAGAGGAGGATTTATTCGATGTGTCCACAACGGGAGGAGTGACAAATGAATTGCTCAGTGGTTCCAACGTCTATCGTCCTAGGGTCCTGATGTGATGTTTAAGTTTAAATAGAAGGCAAGAAGTACAGTATGCTTAGCTGAGATGCTCTATTAAGACATGGTCCCACCCACCATGGTCTTTCCTGCAGTGTGGCTGGTGAGTCAGAACTGTATGAAATCCTTATTAGGAGGCAAGTGCCCCATCTGGCTGGTGCCAGGGCCCAGTTTTATGGCCCTTTATGATGAGATAGCTCCAGTTCTCAAGATCCATTGTTTCTATAGTTTGTTAGGAAAAGCGTGGGAACACATATCTTTTTAGTGTATCTTCATTTCTTCTAGGATGGTCACAGTATAAGTCAGTACAGTACAGTGGAGGTTTGAAAAAGAATGGCTCCCATAGATGCATGTGTTTGAGTGTTTGGTCCATGGATCATGGCACTTTTAGGAGGTGTGGCCTTGTTGGAAAAGGTATGTCTTTGTCGGAGGAAGAAAGTCACTAAGGGATGGATCTGAGGTCTCAGAAACTTGGCCCAGACTCCTGATGCCTGCTGACCAGATTTAGAACATCTAACCCCTCTCCAGCACCATATCTAGCCTACACAATGCTATGCTTCCCACCATTGACAATAGCAGACTAAACCTCTGAAACTAAATGTTTACCTTTATAAGGCATGCTGTGGCCATTGCGTCTCTTCTCAACGATAGAAATCCCGACTGAGTCAAGAAGTCAGAATTTAACTTGGTAAGACCCAGCAATTCTCTGTGGCCCAGTTGTTTATCTATGCAGGATTGTGACTATTCTTACAGGAATCATTGAACAGGCATCTGGGAGGAGCCTTCACTGGTTCTAGTGGTGGCTTTGTTTTTGTAGCTGAGCCAGGGACTTGCAAGTTGCATTGTGTCCGGGTTAGGAGCACACATGGTGTGAAGCCTGTTAATAGAAGAGATCCCAGCTCTTCACAATTGCCATGTGACCTTCAGCAAGGTCTCTCTTCTTTCTGCGTTTCTGTCTTGTCGTCGTAAATTGAGAGCAAGGTATTATCTATTTTGTGGAGTGTGGGGGCTGAATGGATTCATATTTGTGAAGTATGATAGTCAATATCACATATATAATAATTGTTGACATGTATTTGTTCTTCTCTGATTAGGTATATCATGTTACAGATATTAAAACAAGGAAAAAGGTAGTATTTTTTCAAAAAGCAAGGCCAGAAGCTCAATTGTAATTGTGAAGACTATATACATATACGTATGTATATGAGTGTATATATATATATGTGTGTGTATACATATACATATAATATACATATACATATTCTATTCAGGATGCCCAAGCTTAGCCTTTTGGATTGATCTGACAGTATCCCAGAAGCTTGGTTAAAATGTTCCAGTGTGCTTCCTGCCCTTCTAAGACTTCCCAGCTTCCTCCCTAGCTATTCAAGTACCTCACTGGTATAGCAACTTGTTGTGACCCATGTGTTTGAACACTGGGTCTTCAGCTGCCTGCTCTATTTGGAAAGGTCATAGATCCTTTAGAACAGTGGTTTTCAGCCTTCCTAATGCTACAGCCCTTTAACACAGTTCCTCATGTTGTGGTGACCCCCAACCATAAAATTATTTTATTGCTACTTTATAACTATAATTTTGCTGATGTTATGAATCCTAATGTAAATATCTGATATGCACAATAGTTGATATGTGACCCTTTGTGGGAGTTGTGACTCACAGGTTGAGAACTGCTGTTTTAGAAGGTAGAGCCTCCTATGGGGTTTCCATCCCCTTCAGTTCCTTTAATCCTTACCCTAACCGTTCCATAAGGGTCCTCATCCTGTATCCAATGCTTGGCTGTGACTATCTGCATCTGTCAACAGTGTTAACTAAAGTGGACCCCTGGGAATTCTAGAGACTGAGCTAACAACTAAAGAGCATACATGGGCTACTCTGAGGCCCCTGGTACATATGTAACAGAGGGCTGTCTTGTCTGGTCTTAGTGGGAGAGGATGTGCCTAATCCTGTAGAGACTTGATCCTCAAAGGTATGGAGATACAGAGGAGGTACCCTCTCAGAGGTGAAATGTAGGGAGCCATTCAACCGCTCTTTAAAGACGGCATCGACTGATTCAGCTGTTCTGGCATAAATGACTCTTAAATTGGCATTAGACAGTGTCAGCTGTTGTTTGATCTTGAGCCCGAGAACGCCTGGTGTAGTCACACGAGAGCCACGGGCAGCTCGGTGATTGGCCAGGACAGGGCTTAAGTAGCTGCTTCCAGGGAGGCTCTGGGCCGGCCTTTTGCCATTCTTCATGCACCATTGGCCACGTTAAGTTCCTGAGTAAACTGTCCTGAGGAGAAACCTGGTTGTCCTGTGTCTTATTCCCGCTGGACGGGGTAGGCGCGCGACAGTGAAAGGGAGAGGCTGGGGGAAGAACTCTGTGAGGAGGTACCAAGTGGGGGGGCAACATTTGGAATGAAAATAAAATAATTAAGAACAAAGAAGAAGAAGAAGAGGAAGAAGAAGAAAAAGAGGAGGAGGAGGAAGAGGGTAGAGCCTTATTTAGAGGAGTGGGTCACTAAAGGTAGTCCATGTAGCTGCATATATGGAAGAAGATGGCCTAGTTGGCCATCATTGGGAGGAGAGGCCCCTTGGTCATACAGACTCTATATGCCCCAGTACAGGGGAACGCCAGGGCCATTACGTGGGAGGGGGTGGGTAGGGGAGCAGGGCGGGAATGCGGGAGAGTAAGGGGAAATTTCTGGATAACATTTGAAATGTAAATGAAGAAAATATCTAATAAAGAGAAAAAAAAAAAAAAAAAAAAACTAAAGGTAGTCCATGTAGTTTGAAGCCCACTTTCTGCTGCCTGACTACAGAAACATTGTGACTATTCTCCTCACAGTCCTGCCTCCATTCTCAGGGCTAACTTTGAGATGAATCCAGGATCACAGGACCCTGTTCGAACAAGGAGGGGCCCAACCCCGCTGACACTGCTCCTCACAGGTCCCTCTTTAAGGAAGGATAAGAAAAGATGTACTTGGTGCCTATGAATGCAACTGTCTGCTGTGTGTGTAGATGGATTTCAGCTTGCCTAGGAAGATGCTAAAGCTACAGGGATAACGAACTAGAAATGTCTCAGTCTAAACTCATAGTTGATGGAATTTAATGAAATGATGCTTATGTAGTATTAGCACTTAGTGGGTAGTCAATAATGAATACCTTCCCTGAAACACTGGAGAACTTGATAATGAATAATTCACTTCTTTCAAGCTCACTGAGTTATTTATCATTTGCAGATAAAATTTGGTGTTTGGATTAATTGATTATTGCCATGTATTTTGCCAAAAGCTGAAGTTTGATTATATAGAAAGTTTTATAAAATAAATGTGGAGCTATAGAGATTGCTATTTATAAAGTTTCCCACCAGAGGGCAGGATGCAAAAGCTGATGGCTGTTCAGCCCTGGAGGTCGGACCATTTACCTTGCGCAGTTGTCTCATTTTGTATATTTTAGAGAGGAAAATCGGCAGCTTCCTTCATGGTGACAGTTGTCCTATCCATTCTCAACATCCATTCTGATATAACCCAAACTCCATCCTTCATGTTTAGGGTTTGGATGACTCTGAAATCCACAAGTAATTTTACCAAAATGACATCTCACACCTGCTTGTTAAAACAGGCCTTTAAAAGAGCCACCTCCTCCTCTTCGTCTCAGCCGGCAAAGCAATGAGAACCTTGAAACGATTTTGAGATCTGAATTTGGAATAACACATGAAGATGTCTCTGAGCACATTCAAAATCAGCTCTGACTCTGAGCAGGTTTAGAGACATAAAAGTATATTCTAGACTTACCAGCTTGTGTTGCACTCGGAATCTAGTCTGCATGCAGATCCTTGGGATGCTGAGAAAACACAGCACTCTTCTATATCCCAAACAAAATACCTCACCCGCAAAATTTAAATATCTGTTCTTCAGATCTGAAGTCTGGGGGCACCGGACAGATTTGCTATCGCTTTCTACAAATATGTGTTGGCTTAAGTTAGGGACAGGATTTCTAATACTCTGCCATTTACATCTGCAGAAGGAAAATTACTAACATAACTCTCCATCCTTGGGTAAAATCATTACCCACCTCCTCGAAATAAATTTTGTGGAAAACATTTATCTCTAGTATGTTTTCTTGATTCTGATTTAGTGGACTTATACAGTGAAGTGACCACTGTACAAAAAAAAATCACTAAATCTAAATGAAAAGGAGGGCACTGGAGGCAAATTTAAAAGCATTATACAGTCAAATCTTAGTCTAAAAGCTACTTTTCTCAATAAACTTCTTTACAAGCTCATGGTTTTTAGAAGCTGTCTTATTAGAGAAAAAAAGATTAAACTATAAATCAAAACAGAAGACTCAAATAGTATTTGATGTCAAAAAAATCAGGATTTATAAAAGGGTATTTTTTTTCTAGATGAGAATATTTTTAGCCTATAACATATCACAAGCAGTGCTCTATTCCTGTCCATCAGGAATCCAGGTTCTATATAACTAAGCTAAGAACATTGTTTCAGTGGAGGAGAACATATCCCAACACATGTTTCTTATTTGAGAGAAGTTGTACAATTTAAGACTTCTTACCATAAGAACTCTGCAAACTCAGTTCAGGGTACTTTTCTTAGTGTGGAATTTATCCTCATAGAGACAAAGAACTCACCATAGTCAGGGTAAAAGATACACAAAATTGAGGTCATGCCTGGAAGCTAGCCCTTCTGGCTTTTTCTGGAAAATAACCTTTTTCATTTCAACACAAACAATCAAGAGTGTCTTGAAATTTAGCTGCCTCAAGCACACAATCAACTGGGGGGAAAAAAATCAAGTTATAGAGGAAATCAGCTAAGTATCCAAGGGCCTCTCTCTTTCTCAGTCCAGTAAAAGAAAATTGGAATCATAAAGTTTATCTAAGAGTTTGTTTTAGGAAAAAAAAAAAAAAAAGCTAGAGCTACAAAGGCAACTCTGTGGCTAAATGTTTGCTGCTCTCACAAAGGACCAGGGTTCAATTCCCAGTACCTACATTATGGTTCATGGCTGAATAGAACACCAGTTCTAGGGGATCCAGTGCCCTCTTCTGGTCTCCATGGCTACAAGGCATTCAAGTGGTGCACAGACATCCACATAGGGAAAATACTATTACACAAAATAAAATAATTTTTAAAATTATTTTTTAGAATACCACTTTTTAAAAAATATAGTTAGGTACTTTTTGATGATGTTTGATGATGTTAAAATTTATCTTGAGAAACTAATTATCAGATCTCTTGACAATTATTCAGCTTAAAACCAAAAGCTATTTTCTAAACTATTATCTAAAAAATGTTTCTGTATTTTTTTTTCCTTCGTGAATGACCTCACAAAGAGAAGCCTTGAGTCAACCCTCCTGTGCCCTTTACAAGCTCTGAGAGGGAGGATTAACTAATTAATTCAGCTAATATTATCTATATATTATTGCACTAATTTATCTATAAGCCATTGCTGAATAGAGGGCGTTTGACTAGGGGGTGTCTCTGAGACAGAGTTTTGTTATGTCACAAAGCTGATCTTAAACTCACTATGTAGCCCAGATGGCCTTAAACTCATAGTGATTCTCCTGCCTCAAACTCACACATTTCTACGACTATAGGTTTAGGTCTATAGTTAACATTTTTGTATTAAGTAAAATGGTCCAATTTTTGTCAGACTTCACAGACAAAAGATTATTCTTTCCAAACCCTTGTGAACGTTCCTTGATGCTGGTGTTCAGTTTTATAGTGAGTCCGTCTCCTCTGTGTATGAGAGATCTCATTTCACCCACCAGGCAGATGACACTGAGCCAAGAGCCAGTCTTCTTCCAGTATGACCCTAACACATCCTCTCCCAGTATGATTCTAACCTGGCTTTGACAAGTTACATGACATACATGGCCATAATTACATCGCATGAAGAATATTAACACTATTCAAAAATTCTTCGACATGTTTAAATAACTATGAGCAACTCAACGTTAGACTATGTCTCTTTAATTTTATGGAAATTTAAAACAAAAAATAATGTTTCAATTCTTCCAGAATATAGGAAATTTTCAAGGTGGAAAGAATGGAATCAAAGCATGTGTTTTGGAAGGATATTGTGTTAGCTAAGCATATTCCTTGTAACTGATTCTACTGGAAGCCTAGAGGGAGGAAGAGGGGCGGGGGTGGAAATTACTTGGCAACCATAGAAGCAGATACTTTAAAAGTAGTTGTATTTTCCTAATATGATAGATGGAAAAATAGTTAAATTTAGAAGGAATAGGAGAAAAACATTTGGGGTGACTTGTACTTTTTCCAACAGGAATATCAATTTCTTGCTCCCTACAAATTCAATGGAAGTGGTCAAGCTAAACTGCAGGTCAGTGGAAGCAGCAGATCAGTTGAGTCTAAGAAGAACTAAGAGACATAGCTCCTGAAACATGTAGTGTGGGCCATAATTGAGCAAGTTAATGCTTGCCAACCTGCATGCTCTGTGTATGTAATTTCCTCTAGAGGACCTAAACTTAGATTTTCAAATATTTGAGAACACGGTGCCATTACTGGTGATAGAAATTTAGTAACATGAAGTTTTACCTCCAGGGTCGCTGGACAACTTCACTGCATTTATTATCATTTATAGACAGACATCTTTGAGGAAAAATTTAAATCTTAGCTTGCATGATAAGCAAATGAAAAAAATGGGTTAAAATCTCATTGAGGTTGAAAGCGCTGTGTGAGTAAAGCTGTACATGGGTGCATATACTGCATATGTGACATGGATGCATATACTGTATATGTGACATGGGTGCATATCCTGCATATGTGATTGTTATTTATCGCATGTCTCATATGTCTAAATTTGTGTTGTTGTTGTTGTTGTTGTTGTTGTTGTTGTTTCGATTGACTGATTTGAAGAACAGGTTTCAAGAGTGGGGTAGACCCTTAACCACTTTTGCAGAGAGCCAGAGATCTGAGCAAATAGTTATCCTTCGACAAATATTCACAACATTTGGGGAAGAAATCGAGCCTTGGTGTTTGTATCCATGTGGTAGATGAATGCTGCCCCTGACAGTCTCCTTATCACTATAAAATGAAAATATAATGAACTATGTAGAAATACTGTGGGCAGAAGGTTATGAAAACAGTACCTTTTACCACATTTCTAACCTTTTACGGAATTGCCTTTCCTTAGACACAGAGAAGTGAGAAGTGAAATTACTCCCTAAAGCCTGAACCATGCACAGTAAATACTCACACTCTTCCAAATGAGTTTCTCGTACATTCCTCTCTCCTAGGATAATGTTTCTCCTCTTTCTGCACTCCTAATTCCTCTCCACTGGGATAAGGCAGTAATTGTATTTAGCTCTGTGCAGTGCAGTGTGAAATAATCAGGTCATTGGTTTCTGTGGAGGCCTTAAATCTGCAGCCTACAATGACTACTGTTTTGCTGCAAATTAACAGCAACATCTTCACAATCATGTAAGCAATTTATCTTGTTGTGGAAGAAGCCAGAGGTTTGCCTAGGAAGAAGAGTGTTCGGTGATGGAATGCTAAGTTATAAGAAATCAATAGGAACAAGTAAGCTTGGAAGGAGAACTGGCAGTGAGACTCAGAAGCGATTACTAACAGGCGGTGTGGAAGGAAGGGACTGTTGTCACATTACATGGCGCAAAAAAAAAAAAAAAAAAAAAAAAAGTAATGGAGATATGACTTGTAAAAACATGGCCTGAATCACAGTTAATGAAAGGTCAGCAATATAATAGACTAAGTCTCAGGCATCTCTTGCCTCTGACAGTAGCCCAGTTTGGATACTTAAAGAGAAGAAGCGAAAGCCTCAAGAGAGCTAATACCCATTCCTTATTAACATAGAGCTAATACCCATTCCTTATTAACATAGAGAAACTATAGTTAGGTGTGGGCGATGGTGCAAGCATCGTACTCATAAGCAACATTCTAAGAGAATGAGAAGAGGACCATTACAGTTGTGAGGCTAATCAGATCAAGACTTTCCCAGCAGCCTTAGCGCCCCACTTCTAGTGCTCATCTCAGAAGGCCAAGTGCCAAGATACAGAAGAAGTAGGAAAAGACCATTAGACAACTGTTTTGGCTACAACAAGCCTAATGACTTTGGGGAGTTTATGAACCTAAAAGGGGGGGGGCCGCAATGTTCAACCACGACATGACAGGAGGTGCCATGGAAAATATCTGTCACAGTCTATTATCAATGGGATCAGATAAATATTTATAATGTGGAAATTCTATTCTAAATTAACAGACTTTTTTTTCAGATTTATAGAAGAGTAGAGCAGAAAGTATTCTAAATATGATCACTTGCCTTTAGTCTAGTCTCACATCTTATGCTGTCTGGTCCACTTGTTATAGCTTCTAACCTGACACTGATACATTATTGCTGACTGAAGCTCATAGTTGACATTAGGATCAGCTTTATAGATTCTATGTGGTTATTCCTTCTTGAGATTCCTAAAGTTTCTATTATAAATTTTTAAAAAAATATTTGTTACAAGTCTATACAACGAATGAGAAGATTTCTCAAAATACTTTGTAATTTCCTTGCTATTATAACGAAAATTAGAAAACTGGTTTGATACAGCAAAGTTGGAACATTTTATTGAAATCAATACATGCAGTTTTATTTTAATGGACATCTGGAAGGATCTAGCAAGTTGATCCTTCACTATTAAAGACAGTGATTGGCACACATGAAATGCTTAATGCTGCAAGCAACTGTTACTGCTGTACTTCGTAACTCTTTTTTTTTTTTTTTTGAGACAAAGTCTCAAGTGGCCATGCTGGCCTTTGACTCAATATGTAACTGAAGATGACCTTGAGCTCCTGGTCCTTTACTCTTCATGAGCTCTAGATTACAGGCTACTACACCCAGCTTTATACTTAATATCTCTTTATGTTACAGAATTTTCTTGGGAGAAAATAAATGACATAGTATCCTTAGTATACCAACAAAACCAAATTGATTAATTGTTTCACAAAGTATCAGAAATTGCAAAAAGAACAAAATCATCCTTACATTTTAAAAGGCAGAATATGCAACCAAAAGGCAGAGTGGCTGAGAGTCATTTGGAAACACAGGCCTGAAATACCTGTCATGTAGCAATGACCTCCAAGAGTGCACTTGCTCATCAACGCTGAGCAATGACATCAGTGGTCATCATTCTGTTGATCACGTGGGGTGCACATGGAAAACGAGCTTTCCACCTGCCTCGCATGCAGTGAGGATTAGCAGGCAAGAGTGAAATAGGCCAGTAAAACCTCTCAGAGCTGTGGTTAAGATTGACTCCTAGTCCTTTTATTGGGACCATTTTAATTTAATGACATCGGAATGTAATTGCTAAATCAGGTCGAACACTTCCCACACCTGCAGTGCTAAAATCCCTGGACCAGAACACTGAAGGTTTTTCACTGTGACACTTCCCCGTGGCAAGCTAACAGTGCTCTACCAATTATCTTCTGTATAATAAACATACAGTATTTGGTCTAGACATTTGTCATATAACACTTGTGACTATAAATCATAAAATTAATTGAATTCTAAATAATATAGATTAAATATTGGTTGAAATTATTTCCACGCTTAGAGTCTGCGTTTGGTAAATCCTAGAAAAAAATTATTAAATCTCTCTGCTAACTTGGGAATGTGGCCCATTATAGTACCAGTGGGAGTTATCTTGGGCTCTGGTTAAGATGGAGATATGAGTTCAAGAGTTCTGCAGCACCACCTGAGACTGTGCACACCTAACCAACTACTGATGCTTCTGATGGGTTGGCAGTCCAAGGATGTCATTTCAGTTGCCAGTGCGTACTTGGCATACTCTGGAACCAGTGACATTTCATAAAAGTCACTAAACAATTGGAGCCTTAGGTACCTATCTTTAAAAAGGGAGCTAAAAATAGAAACATCTCTCTAGCCTGATTACCGTGAGCTTAAAATGAGACAAGAAATACAAGGCAGTTGAGTTAAAGCTAAATACTGGGAAGGTCCACACAAAGCTAGCTGGGGTCACTTCTGTTTCTTATCCTGTTTGACAGCAAGGGATGCATAGCTCTCCTATTTTAACCACTTTTGCTCTCACTGGGCAATTTAGTGATTGACTCATGAAAAGCAAGTGGCTCAACAACTAAGGTCAGCCTAGCAGGAAGCTTAAGGTGAGGGTGAAGAGGACTAGTGTGAGAGGCTCAGACGGGGAGGTAAGGGTGAAGAGGACTAGTGTGAGAGGCTCAGACCGGGAGGTAAGGGTGAAGAGGACTAGTGTGAGAGGCTCAGACCGGGAAGTAAGGGTGAAGAGGACTAGTGTGAGAGGCTCAGACAGAGGTGAGGGTGAAGAGGACTAGTGTGAGAGGCTCAGACCGGGAGGTAAGGGTGAAGAGGACTAGTGTGAGAGGCTCAGACCGGGAGGCAGCTGACAGTCAAACCCACAGTGAAGGCAAAGCTGAAGCAGGAAATTGTATTTCCCTTCATCCAAACATCAGCATGCCCTATCCACTTCATCACCCACATAGAGTCTAGGCAAGCACTACTACACAGCCTCCAGGATCAAAAATCTACTATTTCCTGTCTGTTCCTTTGCTTTCTTATTAGCTTCACATTTCTGCCTAAGGGAGAAAAAGTGGCTCTTTAAAAGTGTTACTACCCAACAGAGTCACATCAAAACTCCAGAATGCAGGTTTCAAGACCTAGCCTAGCAGTGCCTCCCTGCCATCTTTATCTTTAACTGCTTATGGTGTCCTCTGGCCTCCTTGAACAAGAGTCAGCATGAAAGCCCTTACTCGCTGCTGGCCTCTGCTCTACCATCTTGTCTGAGAGGAGCTCCACTTCTGGGTCTCTGTTTGGCTCTCTGTGGAATAGTTTCAGATCTCAGGTCAGCAGTCATGCCCCCAACGTGTTTTTGAAGCCCTACCCAGACCAACACTCGTGCTCTGAGCGACAACCAGGTCACAATCAATCACCAGACATGGACCAGAGCCCATTTTAAGTCAGTCCCCGAATTAAAGTGTTCAGAGGGTCGAGGTCACAGCAATAACTTCGTGAAAACTAAAACCTGCCCAGTTGAACCCTACATGTACACTAATGATAGCTACTCCAGCCAGCTCAGAACCCAGAGTAAATAAATGCAGACAGACAGAAGGCCTGGGCCTTCTAGCCTGGCCCAACAGGTCTCCCTGAGCTACAGCTTTCAAAATGCCAGAAGGAGAGAGACTCAGAACAGCCCAAGTGGTCTCAAGAGATGGAAAAAGAAGATGGATGGGAAGAAAGGGTCTTGGAAAAGGGAAAACGGAGAGAAGTGTGGAGAGAAGAGAAAAGGAAAACATTGGGGGTTGAGGACTTACAAGAATGACTGGGGCTACTGGTAGACCCTCCCTTGGCACTGTGCTCCTCTACTGCTGCCTGTAAACCCAAACTGTTCTCATTAAAACACACAGAGAAAAACAATGAAAGACCATTTCTTCAGGATCGAAAATGAACCGCAGGATAACAAAGCAGAATTCCATAAAGCAGTCAAATTGCTCCTTCCACTTGCCCTTCTTGCATTCTTTGTAATGTAATTGATATACACAAGAGGCTATATAGAAGATATATGCAAGTTATATATTGTGATAATATGCTAGAAATATACCTCCTAAAGAAATTCTTTCCAAGAAAAATATAAAATCGCCCAGCCTATGAGTCAGTACATTATCTGTAATGTATCTCTCCTGTGATTCTTTCTGTATTGTTCTTTTCCTCCTTCCTCTAAACACTAATCATGGCACCAAATTCTGTGTTCTCAGTCCCCTTTCTTATTACACACTTGCACGCATGTCTTCAAGGTCCACATGCATGTGTCTTAATAGTATTCATTGTTGGTCCATTCCGAACAATGATAGTATAATGGATATGTTCATTGTATGTAATATTTCTGAGATTTATCTGCAATGTCAAGGATGATGCTATTGGTCTTTCCTGCTGGAGATTTTTGTATTGTGTGAATTTGTTTGCCTATTTTCCTATTGATGGGCTCTAGGTTATGTCAAAGTTTCCACTGTGGTGACCACTGAAGCAACAAACCTCCTTGTGTAGGCTCCCTCCTGTTCATGTCCAAGGGGATCCCGAGGGAAATCATAAGTATAAGGTATACAATTATAAAACAGTACAAAATATGATTTTTACAAACATAAAATGTTTTATATTTGTGAATATATTATAGTAAATTTCTATGAACAAATAAAAACCTAATGACTCCTAAACAATAATAAATCCTGAGTCTTTCTGTATAAAACATTAAAACTTAAGAAGCTATAGCAACTAAGACTGATCAGTAGTTAGGTGTGTCATCACAGGCATAAATTATAGATCATTCCAAGAGACCTGAGAGCCAAGAAATAGAAACCACAATACCCAGAGGAAATTTCTGAAGAAACGCAAAGCTAGCAGTAAATGGCATTATCAAAACTGGCTGTACATTTGAGATGAAAAATATAACTGGAAATCTACTGTCCACCAAACCCAAAACTGGTCTCTAAAACAGAGTCACTACAAATAGCAAAAGTTTAGAGCAGTTGAGAAGAAAGTACTTTGGAGGTTCTAGGACAAAAGGATTTATTAAATGAGTACAAAACTGTTAGCCCCATAAGAAAATACTATGCAACCCAAGATTTGTAAATTTGTAAGATGCACTGACAAACTACATTGCTAAGTGAAAATAAACAGATATGTGCAACATAAAAAGAACTCTAAAAGTTTGTGAAAAGAGGACCAAGCACCTCAGATGGAAAGGAGGATGATAAAAGTACAACCCATTCAATAGTAAAGGAGACACAAATGGAGAGGCATTGTCATTTTGTACCTACCGATTGCTAAACATTAAGGGGAAAAACAAAACAAAAACAAAAATAAAACTGGTAATGTTACATTGGAAAAACAATTTTGGCCTTATTTTGTAAAAACCTGAGTGGCCATTTTTGACTACATACAGCTCAGCACTTGCACACGGCAGTGGGTAGGACAGATGGCCATCAAGTCCTGGAACAAAATACATAATAACTACTTTATTGTTGTTCCCTTACAGCACAACCTAAAATGACAGTGCACATAGCTCCAGACTTTATAACTGCTCTCAGTGCATTCTAACGAAGCCTTCAGTTCTACTAAATACAAGGATACATGAAACCCTCACTGTCACAGCGATGGGTTTTGCCCAGGTTTTAAAAAAAATTGAGTTTCTTTTTTTCTTTCTTTCTTACAGATTGTAGCTACCCAGAGGGTCTGATGAAATGGTGAAATCTGTGCAGGCTCTCGCCTATAAAAACTCACGACTAACTTAAAGAGCTTCATTCCTCCCTGAAGTCTTTGATCATGACCTCAGAGTCTCTGTTTCCCAAGTTGAGAGCTCATCTCAATTTTACTCTGTTCCTAAGGTTAGAGCTTAAAGAGATGAATAACTCTCAGTGTCCACCTCTGAGCTGTCAACCACATTTGGCTACTAAATGAATAATATGCCTTTTTTTAGGACTAAGGAGTCAGTATTGAGGAGGGCTTCTTGAACTCACCATATCACTGCATATAACAGTCCCCAGGGGAGCAGACATGTCCATTCAGAGGGCAGCGACAAACACCCAAGAAGCTACCCCACCTGGGGATCCATCCCATAATCAGTCACCAAACCCAGATACTATTGCATATGACAGCAAGAGTTTGCTGAAGTGACCCTGATATAACTGTCTCATATGAGGCTATGTGCCTGGCAAATACAGAAGTGGATGTTCACAGTCATCTATATGATGGAACACAGGACCTCCAATGGAGAAGCTAGAGAAAGTACCCCCGGAGCTGAAGGGGTCTGCAACCCTATAAGAGAAACAACAATATGAACTAACCAGTACCTCCCGCCCAGAGCTCATGTCTCTACCTGCATATGTAGCAGAAGATGGCCTAGTCAGCCATCATTGGGAAGAGAGGCCCCTTGTTATTGCAAACTTTATATGCCCCAATACAGGGGAACACCAGGGCCAAGAAGTGGGAGTGGGTGGGTAGGGGAGCAGGATGCGGGGGGGGGGGGAAGTGTAGAGGGAACTTTTGGGATAGCATTTGAAATGTAAATTAAGAAAATATCTAATAAGAAATAAATAAAAAGAAGAAGCCCCCCCCCTTTAGGGTTGTGCATCATTGACAAAGCTGCCGAGCATCTTAATATTCTGTGTATATTAAGAATTCCTCCGGGGAAGTCAGTCCTTAACAATGTTGGCATGAATAATGTAAACAACATCATATTTATAAATACAGATTTTCCTGGGTGAATTATCAAGGGTCCAGGAACATTAAAAAACTAAAGTATTTAGTCTTCCTTCTAGCCTGCTCCAGTGGGCCAGCAAGATGACTCAGTGAATAAAAATGTCTGCCATCAAGCTAACAACTTCAGTTCAATCCCTGACAGTCATGTGGTAAAAGAAGATATGTGATAAAAAGAATTGGATAATCATATATTATCCTCTGAATTCATGGTACAAGAGAGTCTACACACACACACACACACACACACACACACACACAATACAAACAAAATGTGATTTTTTAAAAAGCATCTTAGGGATACTAATGAATACTTAGGACAGTGTGTGTGTGTGTGTGTGTGTGTGTGACATGAGCAACTTCCTTTTGAGTTATTGGTCAAGGGAGTCCAAGAGACACTTCACAAATAGCATAGGCATTATACTGTCTTCTTGTTGCCTCCCAGAATAGAAAGTAAGTTCCTATGGCTGAGAACACCACATACTTCAGACATAGGACTTAGATAATTCTGCTGAATCCATTGTGGAAGTCTTCTTCCTAAGAAATAGCTCTCACAGTACCAAAAGGTGCTATGCAAGATGCCAAGGGAGAAAAGTAATCAATATCCTTGAATAGCTGTAAAGATTTGACCCACAACAGTGACCAGGATGGCAAGAGAGTCCAAGCTTGTAATAGTGGCACTTATATCCTGGGAGAAATCAACAGATTCTCATTGGACTTAAGGCACACTTAGTTGGAGAGAATGATTGCCAGGTACTGTAAACCTAGCTGACTAGGCATGGCTGATGGTGTCATAGTCCTTAAAAGAGAATCTGTTCCTCTTTCCTAAACCAGCCTGACTTCTAACTGTATTCTACATACTTATAAATGCTTATCCTTACACCCATAGGTAAGTTTAGCTCTCATTCTTCATCCAAAAAAAAAGCTGTTTTTAGAAAAAATAAAATAACAGATGGAGAACTTTACAGAAATCAACAACTGGTCAATCTGCTGAGATTGTAGTTATGAGATGCTAAGGCCCCAAAATAAATCTACAACACAACTTCTGCACTTGAGGCTCAGGAAAATTTGTAGAACATGGGGTAAAAAGATTGTAAGAGCCAAAAGAGTAGGGCAACTTCTGTGTCTTATGATGAGAAGCCACACTCATGAAATCTCAAAAATATGGTCACTTAAATAAGCCCTATACAACAACAATACTAGTTAACATGCCAACAGGGATGGGAGATGTCTCACAGGCCCTACCTCTAGGTGAAAAGCTACAAGAAATTAATAGAGAAGGCAGCCATCCAGTCTTCTCTATGGACAAGCCCCTGATAGATTATTCAATCACAAGTGGTCAGTCCATACATGCACACACATGAACAACACTAAGTGGACTCAGCAGGCTGTATCTATATATTTGTATGTACATATATGAAACAATAATTAAGAAAGAAGAGGTCTCTAAGAACACATCAAAATGATCATCCATCATGACCAAGTAGGCTTCATTCCAGGGATGCAGGGATGGTTTAATATACGGAAATCCATCAACATAATCCACTATAAAAACAAACTCAAAGACAAAAACCACATGATCATCTCCTTAGATGCAGAGAAAGCATTTGACAAAATCCGACACTCCTTCATGATAAAAGGCTTGGAAAGATCAGGAATTCAAGGCCCATACCTAAACATAATAAAAGCAACCAACTGGAAACCAGTAGACAAGTAAATGGAGAGAAGCTGGAAGCAATCCCACTAAAATCAGGGACTAGACAAGCTGCCCACTTTCTCCATACCTATTCAATATAGTACTTGAAGTTCTAGCCTGAACAATTAGACAACAAAAGGAGGTCAGGGGGATACAAATTGGAAAGAAAGAAGTCAAAATATCACTATTTGCAGATGATATGATAGTATATATAAGTAACCCTAAAAATTCCACAAGAGAACTCCTAAACCTGATAAACAGCTTCAGTGCAGTAGCTAGATATAAAATTAACTCAAACAAATCAATGACTTTTCTCTACACAAAGGATAAACAGGCTGAGAAAGAAATTAGGGAAACAATACCCTTCACAATAGTCACAAATAATATAAAAAACCTAGGTGTGAGTCTATGGAAGTGAAAGATCTGTATGATAAGAACTTCAAGTCTCTGAAGAAAGAAATCAAAGAAGATCTCAGAAGTTGAAAAGATCAATATTGTAAAAATGGCTATCCTGCCAAAAGCAATCTACAGATTCAATGCAATCCCCATCAAAATTCCAACTCAAAGCCGGGCGTGGTAGCGCACTCCTTTAATCCCAGCACTTGGGAGGCAGAGGCAGGCAGATTTCTGAGTTCGAGGCCAGCCTGGTCTACAAAGTGAGTTCCAGGACAGCCGGGGCTACACAGAGAAACCCTGTCTCGAAAAACCAAAATATAAATAAATAAATAAATAAATAAATAAATAAATAAATAAAGTTTAAAAAATTCCAACTCAATTCTTCACTGAGTTAGAAAGGGCAATTTTCAAATTCATCTGGAATAACAAAAAAACTAGGATAGCAAAAATTCTTCTCAATGATAAAAGAATCTCTGATGGAATCACCATGCCTGACCTAAAGTTGTATACAGAGCAATTGTGATTAAAAAAAAAAACAACTGCATGGTACTGGTATAACGACAGACAGGTAGACCAATGGAATAGAATTGAAGACCCAGAAATGAATCCACATACCTATGGTCACTTGATTTTTAACAAGGGAGCTAAAACCATCCAGTGGAAAAAAGACAGCATTTTCAACAAATGGTGCTGGCACAACTGGTCGTTATTATGTAGAAGAATTCGAATTGATCTATTCTTATCTCTTTGTACTAAGGTCAAGTCTAAGTGGTTCAAGGACCTACACATAAAACCAGAGACACTGAAACTTATAGAGGAGAAAGTAGGGAAAACCCTCGAAGATATGGGCACTGGGGAAAAATTCCTGAATATGACAGCAATGGCTTATGCTATAAGATCAACAATTGACAAATGGGACTTCATAAAATTGCAAAGGTTCTGTAAGGCAAAAGACTCTGTCAATAAGACAAAAAACCCACCACCAGATTGGTAAAGTATCCTTACCAATCCTAAATCAGATAGGGGACTAATATCCAATATATATAAAGAACTCAAGAAAGTGGACTCCAGAAAATCAACTAACCCCATTAAAAATGGGGCACAGAGCTAAACAAAGAATTCTCAACTGAGGAATATCGAATGGCTGAGAAGCACTTGAAAAAATGCTCAACATCCTTAATCATCAGGGAAATGCAGATCAAAACAACCCTGAGATTCCACCTCACACCAGTAAGAATGGCTAAGATCAAAAATTCAGGTGACAACAGATGCTGGCGTGGATGTGGAGAAAGGGNCAGTGGGAAGAGAGGCCCCTTGGTTATGCAGACTTTATTTGCCCCAATACAGGGGAACGCCGGGGCCAGGGGGTGGGAGCGGGTGGGTAGGGTAGCAGGGCCGGGAGGGGGGAGGATATAGGGAACTTTCTGGATAACACTTGAAATGTAAATGAAGAAAATATCTAATAAAAGTTGAAAAAAAAATCATGTGACAGCAGATGCGGGTGAGGATGTGGAGAAAGAGGAACACTCCTCCATTGCTGGTGGGATTGCAAGCTTGTACAATCACTCTGGAAATCGGTCTGGCGGTTCCGCAGAAAAATGGACATAGTACTACAGGAAGATCCAGCAATATCTCTCCTGGGCATATACCCAGAAGATGTTCCAACATGTAATAAGAACACATGCTCCACTATGTTCATAGTAGCCTTATTTATAATAGCCAGAAGCTGGAAAGAACCCAGATGTCCCTCAACAGAGGAATGGATACAGAAAATGTGGTACATTTACACAGTGGAGTACTACTCAGCTATTAAAAACAATGAATTTATGAAATTCCTAGGCAAATGGATGGATCTGGAGGGTATCATCCTGAGTGAGGTAACCCAATTACAAAAGAACTCACATGATATGTACTCACTGATAAGTGTATATTAGCCCAGAAACTTAGAATACCCAAGATACAATTTGCAAAACACATGAAACTCAAGAAGAACAAAGACCAAAGTATGGACACTTTGCCCCTACTTAGAGTAGGGAACAAAACACACATGGAAAGAGTTACAGAGACAAAATTTGGAGCTGAGATGAAAGGATGGACCATCCAGAGACTGCCCTACCCGGGGATCCATCCCACAATCAGCCACCAAATGAAGACACTATTGCATATGCCAGCAAGATTTCACTGTAAGGACTCTGACATAGGTGTCTCTTGTGAGGCTATGCCAGTGTCTGGCAAACACAGAAGCAGATGCTCATAGTCAGCTATTGGATGGAACACAGGGTCCCCAATGGAGGAGCTAGAGAAAGTATCCAAGGAGCCGAAGGGGTCTGCAACCCAATAGGTGGAACAACAATATGAACTAACCAGTACCCCCAGAGCTCATGTCTCTAGCTGCATATGTAGCAGAAGATGGCCTAGTTGGCCATCATTGGGAAGAGAGGCCCCTTGGTATTGCAAACTTTATATGCCCCAGTACAGGGGAACACCAGGGCCAAGAAGTGGGAGTGGGTGGGTAGGAGAGCAGGGGGCGGAGGCTTAGGGGAATTTTGGGATAGCATTTGAAATATAAATGAAGAAAGTACCTAACAAAAAATTGCAAAGAAAATAAAAAGAAAGAAGAGGTTGTGAATTTGAGAGAGAGTAGGGGGAACACTATAATACTTGGGGGGAGAGGTATAAATTATATAAGTACAGTACTTGTGCATAAAATCTAAAAGAAAATAATTTAAAGAAAATCAGCGTGAATGATTTTATGGCTCACACTGTAAACTAATCAAAGGACAAAGGTCTGAAGATTTTCTCAGAACCACTCTTTTTCTCAAATCACTATTTAAATTTCTGGTTATACACACAAAATCAATTAAAACAAGCTAAGTGCAGTGAAATATACCTCCAATCTCAGCTCTTGGAAGGTAGAGATAGGAGGATTACAGCAAGTTTGAAGCCAGGCTTTTCTTCGTAGCAGATTCCAGGCTAACCTTTGATACCTTGCACTTCATAGATACCATTCTCTTCAACAAAAATAAATTCTTAATTCTAAAAAGTGAAAATAACCATGTCTCTTAAGTTGACATATTCTGAAAAAGACTATTTCATATACCTCATGTATAATTCCCTATGCTTTTTAATCAAATATTTCAGATCTAAGGAACAATAAGTATTAAGAAGTAAAAGCATATAATATAAATGTATAAATATACTTAAAATTAGAGGTACACAGGAAACCAGTTATTAGTGAATACTAATTCTATTGTAATTAAGTACTGCCTAGCTGTCTGGAAATTTTATCCATTATAAAATTCAGATCCTTGTAGTACAAAACTGCTAAAATTGGTGTTTGCTATGAACCAACAAATGCTTGACAAGAAGCCCTGTACAACCCTCTGTGGGTGTGGCACAGCACATGGGGATATAGCATAATCTACTGGGTCAGAAGCTAAGCTTGCGTGTTCTCGGTGGTCCTGCTTCTCACTGATGACAACACTAGCCTAATTAGTTAGCCTTTCAATGTGTCTCCTCTTCAGAATGAACAGGTTTACTGACACAGATCTTTAAATCCCTTGCCAGGTTCAAAATTTACATATTGTGCTCCTGCACACGCACACATAGAGCATGAAGGCCTCGCCAAACAGCTTTGGGAAGGACCAGGCATGCTGAATTTGTCAGGTCACACACAGTTCAATGACCACTTGAGAGGCTATGATGAGCTTCCACTCATTCAAGCCCTCACTTGCAGGTGCTAAAATCTTTAGCTGCTTCACCACCTTAACCGTGCAGTGTATTTTCACAGACTGTAGCTCAGTTATTTTAACCTCAATTAAACAAGTGTGTGATGCAGAAATCTCCCTGCTTTCAGGTTTGTATAGAGCCCAGACACCACCTCAGCTTTGACTGGCACACACTGACCAGCACAGAAGAGATGGGCTGGAGACACGACTGCTGTACACGCTCAGTGCCACTTTCTTGGTGGGAGTGACGATAGCCCAGGCAGTTAAAGAATTATCACAAGTAGAGCTGGCTGTGTCACACAGTTTAAGACAGATGCGTCACGACAGCCACCGCAGCTGCATCTTTCTGTAGTGTGGCTTTCACACGGTAGTAGATAGAACAATTTTTGCCTTGTTGGACCTCATTCTGCTTTATGGTGAGCTGCATGCCAGAGTCCCTGCAGTTCATCTTTGGGCCAGCAGCATAACCAGTAAATATATTGAGGGGGAAAAACGCCTCACAATCTACAGTTCATCAACTACAAAGCCACCCAAGCCATGTACAATCCTGCTGATATTTGAAGCTATCTGTTTCAAACTCCCCACTTACAAACTTTCCTTTAGAAGAACCCCCTCAGCATATAGCTATATTATATTTTTTGTCAAATATAGGTAAAGCTCTACAAAGATAATGGAAAAATACATTGAGGCCATGTCTTAGTCAGGGTTTCTATTCCTGCACAAACACCATGACCAAGAAGCAAGTTGGGGAGGAAAGGGTTTATTCGGCTTACACTTCCATACTGCTGTTCATCACCAAAGGAAGTCAGGACTGGAACTTAAACAGGAGCTGATGCAGAAGCCATGAAGGGATGTTCTTTACTGGCTTTCTTCCCTTGGCTTGCTCAGCCTGCTCTCTTATAGAACCCAAGACTGCCAGCCCAGAGATGGTCCCACCCACAAGGGGCTCTTAATCACTAATTGAGAAAATGCCTCACAGCTAGATCTCATGGAGGCATTTCTCCAACTGAAGCCCCTTTCTCTGTGATAACTCCAGCTGTGTCAAGTTGACACAAACCTAGCCAGTACAGGCCATATACATTATGCAAGCTAAGAGCAATGTAGGAGAGGCTAAGGCTAGTGGGTGACTTTCCTGGAGGTAGCCCACTTTTTTTTTTTTTTTTTTTTTTTGGCACGGCCTTTGATGGGTGAGTTCTGAGAGGCAAGGTCTTAAGAAACTTCATCTCAGGATTGTTTCTTGCAGCTGATATGCCTTTTCCTGTCATTAGTCTAATGATTCCTGGTCATCAGGCCACCCTATTGGGAAGATTTTCTACAGATCAACAAAGATGTACCATCATGTAGTAATGCTGTATAGATAAGTTGATGGCTTCATAACTCCTGACAATGACTTTATACAACACGTGATTTGAGTCAAATAATTTTAGGAAGAAAGTTTTATGGAATGATTTTAATTTTTTGCCAGAAAAATATAATAAAGTTAGAATCAAAAATAAAATCTTCTCACTCCTCATAGAACAGTATGGCTGCATAATGAGTGCAATGAGCTTTCACAACTACACTGAAGAGAAATGGGCTTGGGACAGACCTGTGATCAAGGAACAACATTCATTCTAGATCAGGTCCAAGGATGAGGCCACAGGTGTGCACTGTGATAAAGCAAGCCCACGTGAAACAGTTGCTTTGAACTTATAATGAGCTTGTGGAATGAAACACTGCTTTGAATTTACTATCAACATCCTCTGTAACTCCCCTTTATCTATGAGGTAATTTTCTAAAGAACTTTTACCTAAGAAGGTATAAGAAGGACAGAGAGAAGGAATAAAGTGTGGCATCTGGGACTCTACCCCATGCACCTACCAAATGTATGTATATGTGGCTTAGGGGGTTCTGCCCAAACCACCAAAATTAAATGTGTATATGTGTATGTATATATATATATATATATATATATATATATATATATATATATATNTGTGTGTGTGTGTGTGTGTGTGTGTGTGTGTGTGTGTATGTATATTTATATGTGTGTGCATATGTGTACATGTGTTTGTATAAATGTGTATACTTATGTATATATGTATGTATATATATGTATATGCATATATACATATATATACATACATATATACATATATGTAAGTATTCATGAACACTTGTGGAGTTGATGAGACAGGTGGTCAGGCCAGACCAGTGTGTGTGTGTGTGTGTGTGTGTGTGTGTGTGTGTGTGTGTGTGTAAAAATTTGTGTGAGTCTATACATATTGCCTATGTAAAAGATCTTTTCTTTTTGAGTCACAAATGAGTTGAGTAATTGGTGCCACCTTTCTTTTCTATCTGGTTCATGAAGAGTTAATGAGCTCTGAGCCTCTCTCTTGGCCTAGGGTCTTTGAGCTCTAGAGAAAGGAAACCATTGCTTATTAGTAGAAAGTAGTAAGAGAGATAGTTATAGAGGAAGAAACCAGGGCTTATTAAAGCACAAATAATAATATTATGAGGTCAGGGATCATCAGTCTTTGACCTTCGTCTGATGCAATGTCCTACCCACCATTCCCCTAAAGGCTGGGGCAGCCCCCTGCACCTTATGCTTGTCATAGGACACAGAAATGTGGGACAAGGGCTGGAAAACTCTATAAAAAATGTGCTGTACCTGGTCTGGGGGTGGAGCTCAGTGGCAGAAGGCTTGCCCAACATGTTAGATACGGGTAATACAACAGAACAGCTATAACACAAATCAAGCAAAACAAACCTAAACATGACGTACTCAGAAAGACACACGTGCAAAGACACATACTTGGTCCAAAGAGTAAGCTTCGAGAAGTCTGAAATCCCATCTCAGATTGCTGCACTCCAGCCACCTATAGCCCAGGTTCCGAATGTCACTTACCCTATGACCACACAGGAGATGGCTGTTCCCAAGAAGGCATATGTTAAAATGGATCCCAAGTTTTGAAAAAAGTGTCTCTAGGGAGAAACAGAAAATATTTCATAGAGTACATCTGAATAAGCCAAGCTGCTCATAGCCTTCCTTTCTCTCATTATTTAGCAAATCTTCTTTGGAGGTCATGCCTGGGATTTGGTGCACGTGGGCATGAAGCTTAGTAAGTGACTTCTCCACAAAGAAAAGAAGGGGAAGGAAAAGCCATGAAAAACTCTAGAAGATAACAGGCAAGGAAAAGATAACCCATAGACGCAGCTAGACCCCAGAAGAGGGAACAGGCTGGTCAACAAGTATCTGGGGCTCTGGGACAACTAATCAAGACACAGTTGTCATGGTGGGTTTTGCAAACATAACACCTTTAACTTTTCAAATGTTATTATAAGAAATTTAACTGGCGTCTGGCTTTCATGGACTATCCCGAGTTTTCTTCCTCATGTATCTTCTGAATGTGATGCAATCAAAGATTAAAATCCTGAACTAAATGAATGTTTTATGCATGAAACATGAAATGATGCCTCCTACTTAGGTAGGCTATGAGGAAGGATGACCTGCAGGAATCTAACCTTCTAAATCCTTTCAAATGCTTCTTAGTTAGGAATACTCCCTTCCAGAGTTTTAGGGAGAGCTGAGCAGCCACAGCTGACAGCAAGAGGGAGCCTGGAGTCCACAAAACAAATAAAAAAAAATAATAAATAACAAACAACCAAAGCCTCCAGGTCTATAATGAAGACGCTGCCTGGCTTCTGTGAGCCAAAGGGAGGCAGAGGTGCACATTGGCAGTCTCAAAGGTGGTACCTGGGCAGCAGAAGAGCATCGTGTTCCCTCTGCCTCACTCCTTGGCACAGTACTACCCACCTAAGTGAGTTACTGACCTGTGACATGGACAGTCAGCCTGTGCCTGAGCCCTGTCTGGAACTAGCTCACTGTCTGAAAACTGTGGCTCTCGGTGTGAAGGGCCACAGTCTGCCTGACTTAAGCCCAGTGTGAACTAGTAATGGTAGCTCTTGGCACACAATTATCTAGGACAACGCTGTTCAAGAGTCAGGTAACTCGGGTCACATTGGACATTTACAGACCTCCCAGAGGGCCACATTAAATAGACTTTCAAAGGTGAAGTGGAGTTTGTTATTGTTTTGCTTGACATAGTATATTATCAATTCTATAGTTTATGAGGTCAGTATAAGACATTATTGAGATGATTTGCATACTGTTTTTAAAATGCTTAGACTTTAATATCTAGTGTACATATTAGATTTACAGTGCATCTCACTTTAGACAAGCCACAGAGTTCATTAGCTGTGTACCACTAAGCCCTAGGTACAGGTCTAATAGATTTAAAAGAATTCTAAGAATGTCTGGGTTGAACATTTATTGTGTAATCTATGCAATGCTTTTCTTACCATGTAGGAAATCCCATAAAATATAGCTACTTTTCGCTAGTGTTGGCCAAGTTTTTTACTTAATGATAAGGGAGGGGAACGTCCCTTAGCTTTACCTTCTTCAGACTGTATCCTGCATGAAATATGATGGGAGGCAGCAGAACATTGAAGAAGATTTCTGGGTCAAATGTCATCTGCCGAAGAAGAAAAAAGTAAAGTCAGACGTGTTTACCCAACAGGTATAGCACTTTCGTGAAGATTGTATGAAGGCTACATTACCAGACTATTAAATTAGCAAAGAGAAAAATAAGAAAGAGGAAAAAATAAAGCCAGGCAGTGGTAGTACACACCTCTGACTCCAACACTCAGGAAGCAGAGGCAAATAGATCTCTGAGTTGGAGGCCATCTTGGGCTATGGAGTGACTTACAGTACAACCAGGGCTACACAGAGAAACCCTGTCTCAAACAACAAAACAACAGCAGCAAAAAACAAAAAGGAAATATAAGCTTAGAAATCTGTAAATATGGTACCACATAGAATAATATTTAAGCTAACAATAACAGAAAACAAAACTCTAAATGAAGTTTCTCTGGGAAAGAAAACTTTTTCCTTTTACTTGGTTGTCATTCCTAACTTTATTTTATTATTCTAGTTTTTACTATCTAGCCTAGAATGACCTTGAATTCACAATCCTCCAGCCTCAGCTTCTCTGGTACTAAGATTATAGGTATGCACCACCATGCAGAGCTCTTTTTTCATGGCTCAGGTGTTTTTAATTATGTTTCACTTTTTTCTTACTTGGAAAGCTGTAATGCTCACGTTTTTAGCTGTTGACAAAGATTTAAAGAGTTTCCCAAATTAAAAAAAAATGTAGAGGCTTGGTCTTCATTTTCTCTATTTTATTCCACTCTGAAGTTTAAAATATACTTTCAAAACTGTGGAAAAACACAGTTGAAAACGAAAATGCATTTTTCTAGCATTTATCCATCGCTTTATACTTGTGTTAAAATAAACTTAGCCAAAAAAATAAGTATGAACTGATGTGAAGTATAATGAAATGAGATGTGAGAATTCTTGAATCCAGTATCTTCTGTACACTTGACAATTTGCAAAGAACTCACTTGGTTTCTAAAACCGTCCTACAGTAATCCTTATTCTCTTCTCTCTGTGTTTCTATGTCTCTCCCTCTGTGTCTCTGGCTCTTTCTGGCTCTCTCTCTATTTCTGGCTTTCTGTCTCTGACTCTCTCTCTCTCTCTCTCTCTCTCTCTCACACACACACACACACACACACACACACACACACACACACACACACTACCACCACCACTCATTTCATCCCTAAGACCCACTCACCATTCCCCTCTCTCCTCTCTGAAGTGGATCTCAGAAGTGGCTCTGCTGTGGGTCTATCTGACCTCTCCATCCAGAGAGCCTCTTCTCGGTGTGTTCGCAGCCTTTGGCCTCTCCTGGTAGCATGGTTTCTGAGATACTCTGAGCGGTGACTGGCTTGCTCTGCTTTCTCCATTAAATCGGGAGCTTTTCCAGGGTTATAGGAATGCCTCATCAATCTGCCTCACCTCCGTCCCTCTCTGTGTCTAGACTGTGGCTCAGTATATATTTTACTCAACTGAAAAGAAGAAAGAATTACTTCTGGGAATCAAACCTGTTAAAATGAAGTGAACTATGCTTGATGGAGTGAACTATGCTTGGCCTCATCACAGGTGAACGATCATTCAGAAGAGCCTCTCTAGGACTAGACTGTTCCCCTAACTGGGCTGTCTTAGCTGGCCTCAGTGGGGGAGGCTGTACCCAAAACTACAGTGACTTGACGTGCCAGGGTGATTGAATACTCAGGGGGGACCTCACCCTTCTCAGAAATGAAAAAGAGGGGAGGGTGGGAGAGGGGATGTGTGAAGGGGGCCTGGGAGGAGGGAGGTCTGCAATCAGGATGTAAGTGAATAAATAAATTAATGGAAAAAACGGTAGAGGAGCAGAGGCTCACTGAGGGAAATGCATGCTCAGGGACAGCTGACCGCCAAGCCCTGAGGAAGAGAATGAGGCATCTCCAGCAAGATAATATGTATAAAGATTCGATCAATTCAATAAAATCATTTGAAAGATTTTAAAAAGAATGAAAAGAAAAAGAGCATGGGCCTAAGAGACATGCTGCCTGGGTCCAAATCCCATTGTCTTAGTCTATGGCTGTTTACTTTTCTACTGCCTTGATGTCTTCATTGTACAATAAACACAACAATACTTTGCAAAGTCATTAGAAGGACGAAGTGATGATATCCATAAAGGCCTTCAACATTTCCTGGTTCCTAGTTAGCAGTTCTTAAATGTTCATTGTTAATAAAATAAAAATCTAGGAATAAGGATTTTAGTATTAGGCCTGCAAGAGGACTCAGTGGGTTTCTTAGGGTTTCTGTGGCTGTGATGAAACACCATGACCAAAAGCAACTTGGCGAAGGAGAAATTTATTTGGTTTATGCTTCCACATCATTGTTCATCACTGAAGGAAAACAGAACAGAAACAAAAGCAGGGCAGGAACTTGGAGGTAGGAACTGATGCAGAGGCCATAGAAGGGTGCTGCTTATTGGCTTGCTCCCCCAGGATGGCTTAGCCTGCTTTCTTATAGAACCCAAGATCACCAGCCCAGGGGATGGTACCACCCACTATGGGCTGTGCCCTCCCACATCAATTAAGAAAATGCTCTAGCAGCCTGATTATGGAGGCATTTTCTTAATTGAGGTTTTGTCCTCTCAGATGACTTTAGCTTATGCTGAATCTACATAAAACGATGTGGTACAGTGATTAAATATGTTTGGGGCAAAGCCTGTGTTCAATATTTGGGGCGCACATGGTATCAGGAGAGAACTGACTTCCACAGTTGGCCCTTGTTCTCTACTTGTGTGCTGTGACATCTTTATACACTTATACACAGTAAAAAACAAATAAATGTAATAACAAAATCTTACTCAAAATATATTTTTAAAATGTATTCATTTATTTTTGTTAACATACAAAGCATTAGGTTTCCTTATGGCATTTTCCAAACAAAAAGTGTTTTTCCCACGGCACAAGGGCAATTTTTTTGTTTTGTTTTCAAGATTATAATAATTACAACATTTCTTCCTTTTTCTTCCCCCAAGCCCTCACATATACCACTTTCAAATTCATGGCCTCTTTTTTCATTGTTATTACACACACACACACACACACACACACACACACACACACACACATATATATATATATATATATATATATATATATCATACCCTGCTTAGTCTGTATATCTTGCACGCATGTGTTCTGGGATGATCATTTCTTTTCAAATAATCAGGTATATTCTTCCTTGGGGAAGACTATTTCTATATAAAACACAAAACAGACAACAACAACCAAAACCAAAACTCTTCTATTTTCAGCATCTCCTGACCTGTCTAAAGTGTGGGTAGATATTTTCACATTTCCTCTAGGTCAACGCTTCCTGAGATGGCCTGCTACACCAACATTGCTCTAGATCTGCGGGACACTGCGAGTGTTCCAAGCAGAGAGGAGCATCACTCAAGCTGGAGGGATGAGCATACAGCCCTGACCATCTGGAAGAGGGAACTCTCAGTGGCGAGACCTCCTCACAGGAAAACCCTTGCCTCTGCTGCTTTCCTGCAGAAATCGGGCTAACTGCCAAGGCAGAACTTTTCAATAATCAGAATAGACCACTCACTGCATGCGGGTTAACTACCTCACCACTGGATGGGATTATAGTTTCTGGAGCAGCGAGATGAGGCTGGCAGGCAGAGAGTGGTGCGCAGCACAGGAGGATTTATTTGTGTATACAAACAGATTTGTGTTCCTTTCAGCCTAGCTCTAGGCTTACTTGCAGATAAATCAGAGTTCTGGGAGTGACTCCAACCCAGATGATTTTTCAGAAATGGCTGGATTTGCCGCTGTGGCAGCCTCCATTGGAAATTCCACATACCATTTCCCTCAGACTTGTTCTCTGATCATGGCCCTGGTAATGAACTATCCATCCTTTTTTTTTTTTAAATTAAAATACTGGGTCCTAAGCAATGGGTGAAGCAGAAGAGCAGAGAGGCAAAATGCCACAGTCAAGGATTTACATGTCTTTCAAGACACAAATTACAGATCAGACCTTCAGACCCTGCCCATCAGAACGTCACTGTGAAACTGGAACGTAGCCACTAGCCACGTGGCCACTAGCCATGTGGCATGCTGGGCTTTTGAACTGGAGGACTGGATTCTTACCTCTAACACTGGTGTCTAGTGGAAATCGGGTAGCATATTAATATTTGCACAGCGAGACTCCACAGTCTCATTATTTAGTTTGCAAACATTCTATTTCACTGTTCAACACGAGCCTGATTTAAAACAACAGACCTAAGACTCTGAGACTCAAGCATTACCTATGTTTTAAGAAAACAGATTTTTAAGCAACCGACATTAAATCTTAAAGACTACATGGGACCAGCAGACTATCAGTCTGTTCACAATGGTGCAGTATATTTGACATGCTACTTTGCGTAGGAACCAGTATTTGACTAAAACGGCCCACCCATATGTTTCCAAAGATAACCGACTAGAAAATTTCCAGCAACAGAAAGAATATTCTGAGCTTAGTCCCCGAGGCTTCAGAAGGTGACAGATGCAAAACTGTGCTTGGGCCTGAGAATGCAATGAGTCACCATGCTTGTTGGACAAGACATGCCAATGTTCCACTGACCTACTAAGTAAATAAGCACTAAAATAACCACACTGGTGAGAGACCGTGATGGATATGGCCCAGTCCTTCCAAAGACGTCTTTTAAAAACAGCATTTCATCACATCTGACAACATTCCAGAGTGGTAGCTGGCAAATGCAATTATCCCTATTTTCCAGAGACAGGAGAGGAAATTAATGGTATGCCCAGTGTCAGTCAATATGACAGGAATATCACTGGGAATTGAATGTGTAGATATGGGCCAACTAAATGCATACTTCCCAAGGGAACTAAGTCCATATAATAAAGGAAGATGTGGGACAAAGAACTAGGGTTTTGTTAATTTGGGGAATAGCTGATTCCTTTGGACGAGTAAAAACAGCCAGCGAAATGGCATGTTCAGTCATCTCCAATGTTTTAGTCATTGATAACTTAGCAGGCCTCTTGGTACAAAGAATCTGAAGATACATCATGTAACAGATTAGTATATAAAGGCTATAAACAAAGGAAGGCAACAGACAGCACACGTGTGGCTCAAGGCTCTGAGGCAAGCTGTAATTTGGATTTCTCCAAGACAGAGATACCACTCTGAGATAACTAGCCTATGGGAAGTCTTGATCTCAAAGCAGCAGATAAGCTGGAATTCACAGGATGGATGAGAACCTATCCCTTGACCCCCTCCATGCAGAGACATGCTCAGTCACCAGATATAGGCCCCATGGGCCAGGGTGTTCCAAGCTACAAGAGAAGCAAGATGCTTTTATGAGTGCAATAGCATGTGGTAGCAAGTAACTTAAAATAATTCTAAATACCAAAATGAGTGAAGATAGGTTAAAAAGCAGAACTCATGACCCGCATGCATTTTTAATACCTTTCCATTTTAAAGGAGACTCAGATGACCTTGTGCACACAGCCACAGGATACAGCTGGTGATGGCTCATGTATATGCTTATCTTTCTTCTAGCATGCTTAGCTGTGGTGTGAACTCCAGAAGTGGGAGGAAGGGACGACTGGGAACATTGAATGAGACTATGCCACAGTACTGATCAACTGAGCTTGGTCTTTGTTTCCAGCTTCCCAGGGTCTCACTTCATTTCCCCATTTGTACTATTTGATTTGTGTCTATCAGCTAGGGGCTTGAGGGGAGTAATAAATTTGGGGGATTCTGACTGCTATAGATCCAAATCTAAATGAAAGAAAATGCTCATGGTCTAGGGGATGGAGACCCATACATAAAACACTCTCAAATCCACTGGTAATGATTTTGAACTCTCTTCACTCAAAGATGAAGAAAAGTCAAGATACTTTTATAAACAGGACCAAACATCAAATGGCTAATGGGAATAGAAATTTGGATGATCTCCAGGTGGTATAATTTGATAACGACTGTGCAAATATTGTCTATACGCACTTGATTTTGCAGCATCTGAGAATTTTTTTTCCAAATAGGCTTGCATGCATGGGGCTCCCACAGAGCATAGAAGATGATGGGATGGACCATGCCTGGTTAGTACACAGTGACATAATGCACTTGAGGTGACAATTGGGAAAGCTAAAGAAGCAGCCTATGAATGGATAAAGTTGCTTTTAACGGTTCATCAGCTCCAAAGGATGAGGGGCAAAGCTGCATGCCTGGCATATGAAGCTGATACTGCCCAAGACTCACACATGCCATTGCTCTTTGTCCAGACATGTCAACTGTTCTCTCACTGTCAGGCGGGGTCTAGGTCTGAATTCCAGCTGATCCAGGTAGAAGTGATACCTACTCCTTCCACGTGGCTCCTACATCTTTGCTAACCTCTCTTTTCCCTTTCTCCCTGAATCCCTCTAAATGTAACCTCCCTACTCACCTTGCTTTCCATCTCCACACTTCTGATCTCCTGTCTGCTTCTCTATAGCTGCCAAATGAGGCCAACAGAAAAAGTTGTTGAATGAAAGCATCAACATCCCAACATATACTTCTGAATTTTTTAAATGCTGAGTCATATGGCTTTCTCACCTACTCAAAGAATACAGTGTTTTATCCCCCTCCCCCCTTTTAAAAAGCGAAATCCCTTGAGATTAGTTTGCAGAGACATCAAAGTTGAGCTGCGTAAAAGGAAAACATTGTCGGGTTGCAGTTACTAAAGCCAGCTCAAGGGTACTGACTTGGTGCTAAAGGAGGTGGCTCTGACCAAGAATGAGAAGAAACAACGCCAGGAGACAGACAGCTCTTCACTCAACAAGGATTTGCTTAAAATAAACCGGGCAGATGGCAGAAAGGATTAGCGGGGCTTAAGGTTGAAATAGAGAGGTAAAAATGAAAGGAAAAAAAGAAGAGACCTATATTTTTACACCTGGTTGAGTGACAGCCAGCTTGGCTGGGAAGGGGCTGACTCGGTTGGGGTGGGAAGGTCAGGACCCCTCAGGCCTCCTGAGCCCTGGCTCACTGAACCTGGCTTGCCTCCAACACTTGGAGTAGTGTACTTGATGGAAAGGTCAGAGCCAAGGAGAAACACTCCAGAATCATCCGTGCAGCAGGGTCTCTGGGGAATGAGTGTCATGGAAAAAAAAAAAAAAAAGTAGAAGACAAGCTGGTGTGGGGCTTAAAGTGGGGGCAGGGGGGTAGGGGGGGAGAGAGAGAGACAGAGACTGACAGACAGAGGGAGGAAAGGGTAGAGGACAAGGCTGGGATAGGGGTCAGTAGGGGACAGGAGACGGTGCGAGAGAGATGGAGACTGACAGAGATACAGAGATAGAGTGAGAGAGAGACAGACAGGAAGAGATGTACAGAGACAGACAGACAGAGACTGACATAGACAGAGAAGAGAGAAACAGAAGGAAACAGAAGGACAGTTGGACACAAAGACTGACAGAAACACAGAGACAGAGAGACAGGCCAAAGGAAAGATAGACAGAGGGAGAGACAGACAGACACAGAGACACAGAGACAGAGATGACTGAGAGGCAGAAAGACAAAGAGCTCAGCTGCAGAGAGCCCAATAAAGAATTACCGAACGTTGCTGCTGCTGGATGCAGGTGCCAGCGTCAGTGACAGATGCTCAGGGAGGCTGGGGTTTTGTGTACATAACCTTGTTCTCAGAATAATTTCTTAGCCCCACATCTGGGACACATTTTTCCCAGTTAGTCGCCGTCTATGTGAAATTCAATCACTTCAGACAGGGACAAGAATGCAAACCTCCAAAATGAGCTGTGTTTTGCTCATGACTGATCTCTCGAGATCTCCCGAGATGGGCTGGGAAGGGACCAACACGCCCCACCCTACCCAGATGCTGGTTCCTGGAGCAGCAGTCTGGAGAACGGTATTTCATGGTTTGGAGGCATTGCTGATCCTTTTCTGGTGCCTTCCATGGAGACGTGGGGACAGGGGTTATGGAAGAAGTATGTACTGAGAAAGCAGGCACAGTGGGCTCTAGGTCCCTCTCTCCTGGGAGTGAGTGTCTTTAGGGGCCTGGCAAATAGGGACTAGATATAAAGGAGGGGAAGGGGGAGGAAAATAAAGGGACAAAGATGGCAAGCAGGAAAGAGGGAGAGGAATGGAGGCTGAGCTGGGGAGTGAAGCAAAGTTAAGAGGTTGACAGAGCTTCAGCAGCAAATGAAACGGTTCAGGCACTGGAGCAAGTCAGCGACAACGACTGCCTTTTACTCGGTGAAATCTTACTCAGGACATCGGGACTGTGGCTTGGCCACACAAAGGGATGACTATTCATGCAGAAAACACTCTTACATTTCTCCAGATTTTTTATGCAGAGCCCTTAAATCTTGTCACTTGTCAGAGTAAGGAGGTGCTTTACATAGCCTGGTGGCTTATGGGCACAGAACGGTCAGAGGCAGGCATCTTTAGAGGAGCTACATTCATTATATGGGAGGCAATGGGAGTGGGGGTTTACCCTGTGCCTGCTCATCTCCTGCCAGGGTTCAGCTTCCTTTCCTGCCTGAGAAGCTTGCCTTCGCCTGTACTTCACTCAGTGAGGCTGTCTTAGGCTTTTTGATTGGGTGTAAAAGCTGGGGCAATCAAGGCAAGTCCTGGTCACTTGGGGGCAGCACAGGGCTGGAAAATCCTAAGCTACAAACCATTCTCCTTTATTTTATTTCTGGTCTTAATTTTTCTTCAAAATTCTTTTTTATGGAGGTGGTGATCTTTTAGATAGGGCTATGCAGTCCTGGAGAATTTGGTACTTGCTATGTAATCCAGGTTGATCTCAAATTTGTAGCAATCCATCTATGTCAAACTACCAAGTGCTAGCAGGCATGTAACCCACCCAGCTTACATCTGTAAATTGTAAGTGATGTGTGCCTGGTTGAAGTCCATCTTCATCTCAACCAGGAAGCAAGGCAGACACACAGTCAGTGTCCTCCCCTTCTCGGACACATTCTTTCATTTTGAAATATGTGTTAGTAAACAATTATCAGTAGTGTGCATTGTCTACATTGTAGGAGTTCAGTAAAGATCATTTGTGTCTACTTTTGACATCAATTTTGACATCAATTATCCATATTAATGAACATGTGGATCTTGGCTAGTGTTGAAACTGTCTTGGAACATTCTATTGGATGACTGGATTAAAACTTGGGGATTTTGTTCTCTGATAGATAGTTGGGTTGATTCCTATCTTCCACCAACACAAAATATTAGGTAGAAATCCTCGTGCTTAAGTACAGTCTTAAAAGCCTTTCTAGAAGTGGACTGTTAAACAGTAAACACCACAGACTATCTCTACAGATGCTGCTATGGCCACACCCACTTATACTTATATAGGAGATTCTTAGATTATTTTCTTATATTCTAGCCAACACTTTGTATTGATAATTTCCTAATTTGCTGGCAATCTAATTGATATTAACATTGCATTGTTAGCTTTGTTTCCTATTACTAATGAAATAAGTGTATTTATTTTGCTTGTTGGCCTTTTATCATATCTCTTAAGGGACATTCCTAGTCATCAAGTTTAGTTTTCCTTATTGACTTGTTAATTCCCAGAATCAGGTTATAATTCTGTTTTGTATATTATACTTCAAATACATTCTTCTAGTTTTATTATCTCCTTCAATGATTTGTATTTTTAACATTGTTGATAGTCATAACTTTAATGTAAAATTTATGCATTTTATAGAGTTATAGTGATTGTTTTATTTTTTTCATACTGCAACTATATTTTCTCCTCAATTTCACCATTTTTGTATTTTTATTGTACAATTAGTACTTTAATTCACATTAAATATGTATGTTACTGATATGAACTAGGTACTCACTCATTTTCTTTCTGCAATTGTCCCCGGGAAGGACCTGGTTTTAAGTAGTTCATCCTTTCCCCACTGATTACTGTTGGCTTTGTGGCTACTGTCTAATGCTTTTCCAAAGATACAGGAGGCATTTATTCCAATAAATATTTTATGCCTGCTATCAGAAAGATGGCCCACTTAGTGCTCCAGAATGTAGGGAAAGTTTTAGAGAGATACTCTTCATGAAAATGTCACTCATAGGAGTGACAGTTTAAAAGGAACTCAAATATCAAACACAAGTCTGTTCGCTACACTGGAGTTTTTAAATATCTGAGAAAAGGTATAAGTTTAAGTAAAAATAGGAAGGTGCAAAGTTTTAGAGTCTGTCTAAACTACCTAGAAATATACACATAATAATATAGTCCAGATATCTAGACATTTCCATGGTGGTTTATAATTGTAGAATTATTTGGATTTTTTTCCTTTCAAAATATATTTTTTGGTCTATCCAAAATGGACATTTTGTGACATTATCAGGAAGTTTTAGCAAATATGTAATAAAACTTGTATTACAAATAAATAATAAAAATTATATACATTACAATCAAACTAGAACAGCAAAGAAGAGATTACATATATATAGATAGATATATCAGTTCATCATAATAATTAGCAAATATGACAAATTATGTTTTCACGATGTTATTTTTATTTTCAAACTTCCTTTACATGTAGAAACTCAGTTTTTGCTCCCATAGTATGTTGCTCCACCCCCATTAAATTGTCACTGTCATGGTATGTCACTGTGGGGGTGGGGCTTTGGGGTCTCATAAATGCCTGAGCTCTGCCCAATATGCAATCTAGTCTCCTTCAGCTGCCTTTGGATCAAGATATAGGACTCTCGGCTCCAGCACCATGTCTGCCTGCACGCTGCATGCTTCCTGTTATGATGATAATGGACTGAACCTCTGAAACTGTAAGCCAAGCCCCAATTAAATGTTTCCTTTTATAGGCAATAAATCTATTCAACATACCACAGGGAGGGAAACTGAGTCTCTACGTGTAAAAGAAGTGTGAAAACTAAATAACAGCATGGAAATATAATTTGTCGTATTCTTAAACAACCTTTGCAGTTAAATATTGTGAAATACCTTGTTCATACAGATGTGAACAAAAGCCCTGGTATGGGGTTTGCCCAAAGTCACATTGCCTGGTAAGCAACGTGGTCTAGACTCCATCTACAGCTCCCAACTTGTTTAATGACAGCAAAAGTGACTTTGGTGGAAGAATAAATAGGTCAAAACAGTGAGCTCTTATGAAGGCCCAAATGTTCTTTTAAGTCCTTTGCATGTGTTATCTCAATTTGATGGCCCTGCACTGTAATGAGAAATATCTGGATTTTTTTTTTAATGGGGAGATTGGACTTAAGGAAGTTATCTAGAATTCCTAAAATCATATAGATACAAAGTAACGTTTGAAACAAGCCATAGAGCTCAGGGAATGGCCTCTCAGTCATGGTGTCTCTTCTGCACACCGAGGTAGACCGAGGTCACCCAGTCATCTGCTGCATGCGTCTCCCATGCCCTACCATGCGACAGGTGATCCGCATCATCACTGTGGCACCAAACCTGCTGCCTGGATGGGCTCCTGTCTTTTGCTTAAGTTTCTTGGTCTCACACACCTATGTGACTCTTTACTAAGGAGACCTGTATGGCCTGACGGCATGTAATACTTCTTGTCCTAGTCAAATGTAGCCTCTCCCTTCACTCTCAAGTTCCACCCTGTGAGGCAAATGCAGCAGCTGCTTCCTCCTGACCCTAGATGCCAAGACTTCTGACCTTCTGACCAACTTTAGGCTGGTCAGACTGCTTCTGATCTCTTCATTGGGTGTTGGCCCGCCATGCCTCACCATTTGTGGTTTTGGAGAGACAGGAAAAATCAACTCTAAGAATGACATAGGATGGACAATAGAGCAAAGAGCCGCTGGACAAGAGAAGGACCTACTCTTCCATCTCCCCTAAGTGACATTCCTCAGGACCTATGCACCCAACACAGTCTTCCATCAAGAGTGACTGCTTTTTCTCTAGTCTGGAGTTGATCTTACTCTTGGCCAAGCTTGATACCTCAGGCTAATGAGGCTGTGCTTCTCTTACTCCAGACACAGGGGAATCTCAGACCCACAGTTTCTTTGTAAGCCTGGCAACTGTTTTGAGTTTGCCTTATCCTTAGCAGGCTCAGCTATGAATTGTGCTTAAGGCTTCCCTATCATAAGATCTCACCAGGGAGCAACTGGCCTGGGGAAGCTGAACTGGGAGGGACTGAGTCAGCAAAAGGCACAGTCAGAGCAGGCAGGATGGAGGGGGTGGGAGGGGAAGGAGTGCACGCTGACATCAGCAGAAAGTATGATTAAAATATGGCGATGCATTTTTAAATGGTGCATTTGCCTTCAACATCGTGCAGGACACAAGCAGCACCTAGCTTCCTCCATCGGCCCACCTCGGGCCTCTCAGTCTAGGGGAAGTAAATGCCAGCAAGGGCAAATGTCACTGGATGTTAGGGAACGAAAGCAGACTAATATTTACAATATGTCTGATACGAGACACGTATTTTCATATTTGCTTTGAAAAACAAACCTCTGCCATAGCTATCGCCAACCCCTACATTACAGATCAGGAAAGTTTTGCTCAGAGAAATGAAGCTTAAAGTCCTGTTCCTGGGAGGGGCAAAATGAGGTTCGGTCCTGGGTCTCACTGGAAGGCATAATGCACTGTCGTATTAGAGGGTGTGAAGCTCTACCTACAGAAGGGTCTCTATGGCAGTCATTGTGGGAGATGGACATTTTAGGGAGATAAAAACTGAGATGTTTGGATGCTTTCAATTATCCTAAAAATACATTTGCTTAAGCAAATCTTCTCTGTTGGCGAATCGTCTCCCCTGAGGATTCCCATAATACAATCTCATAAGCTTGGTTTAAAACATTTTCTAATATATATGGCATAAATAAATATTTCTCCTGTGGCCCATTTCATGCTGTCAAATTTAACAGTTGGCTCACCAGATCCAAAAAATGTACTGACCAATCAGCTCACCAGAGCTGGGAGAGGATGCTTTCACATTGCAGTGGGACCCCAGAGTCCCACTCTGCAGTAACTGACAGGTGTGGTTTTTGGGACATAAAACCTGGCCTGAGGGTGTCAATACTGGGACACTGTGAAGTGCTATCTAGATTAGAGGTCTCTCTGGTGAAGACCTTGCTGCTTCTGCTGCCAGGGATGTGATAAGTCTATTCAATGGCTGACAGTACAGCTCTGTCAGTTATGTGCTTTTGAAGGAGCAAAGCAAAAGCCAATTTGGTGAAAGATCTGTAGAATGTGAAGGATGGATAAAACCTACTGCACCCTGAGTAGCCTCCCAAAGCTTCTCCAAGCCCTGATGGCGATTAATCACCCTGGGGCTCTCTCCCTCCCAGCTTGTCTAGAAAAGCTTTACAGGAGAAGACCGTCCCCCAGCCTTCCTGTATCCTTCCCAAGAGTGCTCCACTATTAACTGCACATATTTATCTCCTGACTTTGCCTGATCAAACTGTTCCTATTGCCAGAAGAGCTCTGGCCCTGGCCTCTGTGCAAGAATGTCACAGGGTGAAAGACTGGAAGGCTCAAAGATAAACATGTAAGAATCAAAAGGGAAATGTGGACAGTGAGAAAAGCAGACTTAATTAACCGATTCGCTTAAAGGGAAGAGCCAAATTAAAGCCATACAGTTAGCTGTGTCTGTAAGTCTTATTTGCTTGTTTGTCTTTAACATTCTTAAGAGTCATAGTCACATAGAAGCTCTGTGGCCTACTGGGAGGGGATCAGATTCTCTTTTTTGAAACAATAGCACATTTTTTTACTCAGCAGTATACAGAACCCCAAACCACTTCCCTTAAGCAACTGATAGTGTCACTTTTCAAACAGGAAGTGAAGACTTAGCAGAATTTTCACGGAGGAGCTTCCTTTGTCTGTTCACTGTAGTCATCTGATTTATGGGGGGTAGAAGTGATAAATTTAACTGTGCTGACAACTTTTGAAACAGGACCAGATCCGCACGACATCCCAGTTCCATGCACTACTGGCCCTTGCAGCTCAGCAGTGTAAATACTTAACGTGCTAACACACATGAACATATTCATGATGAGATGCGTTAAAACTGTGAGTTTCCCCTGTAATCCAACTCCTTCTCCATTCTTCCCAGCACGTCCTTCCTATGAACTCACAGGGAAATACCAAATAGCTCCTCCCCTTCTTCTGACCACCACCTGTCCTTCCTCTCCACCTGGCCCTGGGTCACCACCCAAGTGCTGTCTCTTCTTTTGCTTTATTTCCTGCCTGCTGCAGCCAAACTAAGCCTTTGCCTTTGTTAACATCCCCCTTCTCTGCTGACTAGCGTGAACAATGCCAACCTGGTATTCAGTGGCTCCCATAGTCGAGATCGGCCCTCAGTAGCACCCCTATGTTTTCTGGTCTTCCATACATCCAAAACATAGAAGATGCTTCCTTTCCTGGAATATTTATTGCTTTTCCCACTTGTATACCATGCCCCTCCCTCAGGCTGGGATGTCTTCCCACCCTCACCCCATCCTCTCCCACAGTTGCATCCAGAGTCTATCAGGATGCTTCCCTGTAAGCCTTCCTGCCAGCCCTAACACCACAGGACGGCAGCACTTCTGAGTGCCTGGGGGTCTTGTACAAGCCTTTGGTACCTGCACTTTAGTATCACAGTATTATTCCAGTACTATTTTCCTCCGGCTTACTAGTACGTACCCTCCTAGAAGTCATGTCTATTTCATAAGTATAACTGTGGGGACTCAGTCCATCGAAGACGGAGAATAAATGAGAGAAACATTTAGCAATGGATGAGGGCTGGTGCTGGTTGTTTGGGTCACAACTGGGGCTTTCACGTGCTGGGCAAGCTCTTCATCACCAAACTACATCCCCACCCCTGATGTTTGGGTTGTTTGTTTGTTTGTTTTTACTTTTTAAATTTCCATTTCCTCTTCAAAAGAAAAAAATATAAACTTCCTATTTATATGAAAGTGAAGAATGTTTGTTTAGTCCTAAATATCTGTAACAAATTCACATTTAAAGCTATAATATAATATAATATAATATAGGCCCCAAAGGTTAAAATTAAAGATACCTTGGATCCACAGAAGAACTTTGGCAAATGGTGTTGAGAATGAAACATTACAGTGAAGGACAGAACAGCAGCAGCCAGCTGCTTTGTGTGTGTGCGCCTTTCTCATGGCATAGGCAGCTCTGGTTTCACTTGCCAGATACCCATTTTCTATCCTACATTTTTACCCGTGTTGAGCACAAAGAGAACGTGCTTAGCATATGGTACTTCCTGAAGTCGACCTTCAGCAGAAGCACACAGTACACTGCTGCCAGTAGCTCTCAATTTTCCAGCTTTATCCTTTTCTATTGGAAGGAGTTCATGAAGGGACAGAGCTGTGCTCTGCTTTCAAGTATCACCAGGGTCTAATCACCCCAGAAATGCAAGTGCTTTTAGAAAACCTTCTAAGAGGTGGTGGTACTACATGGGAATTCCTTCCAGACTCCCCAAATCCTTGGCATTCCATCTAGGCTTCAAACTCAATTCTTCTCAGAGTAAAACTGACTATCAAGTCCAAATGTATAGAAACCAAGGCTGAATACTCATTCAGCACATGCCAAGAAGGAAGGAGATCCACAAAAGCTCTGTGATGGCTTCAGTGCCCCACTCTGTGGGACTTCTCCTGAACTCTTCCCAGAACTGCCCACCTCCTCCTGCCTGAGAAGCTAAAATTGCTTGAGCCTCAGTCCCTTCTTTATGAGCCCTTTGGAGAGCCTGGCCCGTGTGTGGTATAAGTGGTCAGGACTCAGGATCAAGGGCTGAGTCCTGGTGTAGCTTCTTCCCACCAGCTTCTTCCCATCAGTCTGGCCCATTGTATAATCTCTGTGGGTACAAATTGTTTTTATATCTTCATATGCACAACACAAGGGGACTGAAGGAAAGGCCAACCAGAGACCCCCCATGCCTAACCTGGAAATACATCCTATATGCAGCCACCAAACCCAGACGCTATTGCTGATACCAAGAAGTGCTTACTGACAGAAGCCTGGTATAGCTGTCCCCTGAGAAGCTCTGCTAGAGCCTGACCAATACAGATGAGGATGCTTGCAGCCAAGCATCAGACTGAGTACGGAGTCCCCAAAGGAGGAGTTAGAGGAAGGACTGAAGGAGCTGAAGGGGTTTGTAACTCCATAGGAAGAAGAACAAAATCAACCAACCAGATCCTCCAAAACTCCCAGGGACTAAACCACCAACCAAAGAATACACATGGGAAGACCCATGGCTCCAGCCGCATATGTAGCATATCTGGCATCAGTGGGAAGAGAGGCTCTTGGTCTTGTGAAGGCTCAATGCCCCAGTGTAGGGGAATGCTAGGATTGTAAGGTAGGAGTGGGTGGGGGGGAGCCCCCTCATAGAAGCAGGGAGAGGGGGATGGGATAGGGGATTTGTGAAGGGGAAACTGCAAAGGGGGATAACATTTCAAATGTAAATAAATAAAATAACCAATAAAAACATTTTAGAACATTTAGTATCCAGGAAACCACAACTCTATCATAAATTCAGGATGATAATTTTCGAACATTGCAATTTTTCTTCAGATATCTACATATTGGCAAATCTTTGGATTTATTCACTTATTCATTACCGGTCTTTTGGAAGACCTGAGTTTGATTCTTAGCACCCACGTCAGGTGGCTCACAGCTGTAACTCCAGCTTTAGGGGCATCTAGCACCAAGGGCACTTATGGTCACATACACACACATATCCCCATCCTTATCCACATAGTTAGGTTTTTTAAAATAATGTCTGTTATGCTTTGGCTCCTTCAGTGGGATAGTTACAGATAACAGTAACATACCTACTGCACCGTTTAATCAACTAGAAACAGGGTTGTGGTTATTTCTGCCATGAAGATATAGTAAATGTTTGAGATTGTGGGAATATTTAGCATTATTTAAGTGTATTATGCAATGTTCATGTATATGAAAACATCACATGGTACCTCACTGATATGTGCAATTTTCTGGTTTCATGTAGCATTTAAAAAACAATGTGTAACGATCTGAGGAGATTGATCTGCAGTTAAAAGCAGTTATTACTCCCATATGGAAGCTTTTAACTATCAGTAACTCCAGTTCCAGAGGATATGACCCCACTTCTGATCTCTGCAACACCAGGCATTCATGTAGTGCACGTACATACGTGGAAGCAAAACACAGAAAATAAAATAGATATGCCTCTAGAATATTTTTTTAAAGAAAACTGGGGACTACAGTAATTTAAGTAGACCTAGGAGAAACGGCAAAGCATGTGACCCATGTAACTTCTGCATAAGCCTTCTATGAGTGGATCCTTTTACGGGGGTCTCTTTTCATCTAACAGAGTAACCGACTGATATAAACACATACATGCAGTAGCGAACCCAAATCGAAGTGAAGCCAACAGCTATACATTTCTACATACCCAATAGGGTCTGCTCATATTTTCACATGAGCAACAAACATAAAGTGGGTCATACTCCCAATTATTTAAGAGCAAGCTCCAATCCCCTTAAAGTCATCTCTTACAGTAACGACTCTGGGAGATGTCCTGTTCTCCACCTGCAGAGAGAATATTTGCCCTGGGCACAGAGTCACCGACTACAAACCCTAGGCTCTTGAAATGCCAAACACTGACCCTGACTCAAGGGTTTATGGCTTAGAAGTGTATGTAGATGTTTGAGCTATGCAATATTTAAAATCATCCTAGGAACACAGATCATAATCTGACCACTGGAAGAAATATTTTCATCTGTTGCTCTAAGTTTTCAACAGCAAACACTTGGTTGTGGCTGCTGATAAAGAAATTACTACACCAGAACACACTACCAAAATTCCTGGGCAGGTATTTACAGGCAGTCATGTTAGAGAACAAAATTGCTATGGCGACAGAAATAATTCTGGCATCCTTGGAGAATCAACCTGTCTGGAGTACCGCTGTGTAGAAATACAGACAAAATTGGGTGGGAACAGGAGAGAAGTAATTTATATCCCAGAAATGCCAAATGTAAAACTGCCCAGGTGTGCTGCTATATGCTACTGAGCCTAGTAGTCCTTGGGAGGCTAAGGCGGACTGTGAATTCAAGGTAGCCTGGGCTACATAGAGAAATCTTGGAACATTAGGGTGCGGGGGGAGGGAGACCTTGGCTCAAAATAAGTAAGCAAATAAAACTGAAATGTTTTAAAATTAATGTACTTTATTGTTAACACAGTATATAAAGTTATTTTTGATAAATAATTTTCTATTTTTCCCATGGATAAAGAGAATCATATGACTGAGATCATTTGGAACATAAGTCCTCGAAGTTGCTCCATTTATTAAAGAAGTATGTTATTTAGCTTCCTTGCTGTGTGCACAAAGATATTCTCCTAGCTAAGTGTGATTTGGCTTGGTATTATAACTTGACTTTGCTGAGCCCTAAGAAGTCCTTTCACATAATTAATCTAGAAAAATACTAGCAGAAGATAATGGAGAAAAAAAGACTGTAAATCAGTCATACTGAAAAAGGAGAAATAGAAAACCAAATCCCTCCCCTACCTCTTTTAACCTCTGAAAACTGGGGAAAAAATGTGTGCATCTTTTAAAGAGGGGTGTGTGTGTGTGTGTGTGTGTGTGTGTGTGTGTGTGTGTGTGACTGGGAATCAGGCCCAGAGCTTCACACACCCCAGACAAGTGTTCTATCACTAAACGACATCCAAGCCTGAAGTTAGTTTTTAACATACTAATCATTTGCAAATTTTTAACTTAAATTCCTTAGACAAGCCACCATGGTGAAGATCTCTCGGATGAACTGTAGGTTAGTGTGTTTATAAACAGCCAGAAGGCAGTGCCTTTTATTGGCAGCCAGAAACGATCCTAGAGCATGGGGAAACTCTCATTCCTCTGTCTCCTCCTTGGCTTAGGGAGATTTGAAGCAAATAACCAGCAGGTAGTGGGTACAGAAACACTAAAGGCACACATATGCACACTGGGGTACATCTCAAGAAAGGAAAAATGATGAAAGATTTTTTTATCTTTATAATACGTGCAAATACAGCCCTGGCTTGTCGGGAAATTATATTAAAATCTTTGCCCAAATGTTATGAAAAATATTGACAGCTGGGTTTATATAGTCAACTAAGTGTCCCAGTTGACAATGTGAAAGCAGCTGGTGTTTAGGTGTATAGCTATGTAAAGAAGCTTCTAAATGATGCCATTGATCAGGGAAGACAACGCTGCCTGGGCTGACAGGGCCCTTACCTTCTCCAGTATAGCATTGCCTTGGTGGGGGCTGATGTTGTGCTGGTTGACCTCTCTCTGGTACTTATACTCATAAACTTGGTCAGTGATGTTGACGAGCAGAGTTGATGGGCTGAAGAACAAGTTCCCACAATTGTAGACAGTTCCACTATCAATATCCGTCGGCGTTGTGGCATATCGCAAAATTAGTCCCATTATGAGGCCTAAAATAAAGAACACATGATTGTACTGGAAGAAAACATTCTACGTCTCCCATAGTTGACCGAATCAAATGGTTGACCTGGAACCTGTAGAAGTGACGTGAGAGAACACAGGGCCATTTCTTGGTTTGAGAATTGTTTACTCACACATACTAACTCATTGGGATGTGTTGTTGGAATAAGTCATGGACATTACTGACTGAATACTTGGAACATATTTTAATGTTTTTTTTTTAATTCTCCCTTACCCTCCTCCCCTATCCATTCAAAGTATTCAAGAGAACCTTTGCTATGTGGTCAACATAGAATGGACTGCTATCCAGGAGATGGCTCCGCAGGGAAGCCCCTTCACACTGAGAGAATTCATTTATATTTCAGACCCAAGGATAGAGGTAGCCTTGGTCTCTTCCTGAGGGTAAGACACAGCAAAAGCTTCTCCAATTTTAATGGCCGGTATTGGGGACCGACCGGAAGGGAATTTGGTCCAAGAACACAGGTCCAAGGTAAAGATGAACTTTAGCTCCTAGTAATGTCAAGTCACTGGATCGAGCAGCTTCCTCTCCAGCTACCAAATTCTATACTTCTTGCCAGGCATCAAAGTACATTTTCTTAGCCTTTAACACAATTACCAATTAAAGTTTTACTTGCCCATAGTTATATGTATTCTCATGACATAGAGTCCCTTTCTATAAGGGATCAGTCTTTGACTTCTAAGTCTATTAAGATAACCATGGGTATAAGATCACTATAAACCTTTTTAATATGAATTTATTAATGACAGGGAAGAAAAGAGCCTTTTTTTAGAGGTCTGAAACAACCCTTGATTCAAAATGTGGGTTCACATATGTGTTTTGGAAGAAATAATCCGACATTACTCTTTGAACCTCTATTTTCAGAGGTTTTACCTCTTGCTTGCGAATTTTATAATCTAGGAACATTTCCCTTCTTTTCTTTTTGTCTATGTTGTTTCATTTTTTTAGTTTTTGAAACAGAGTCACATGAAGTCCAGGCTGGCCTCAGGCTCACTATGTAGCCCTGGGGTGGCCTAGAATTCCTGACCCTCCCGCCTCGGTCTCTGAAGTGTTGAGATTACAGGGTGCACCGCTTTACCCAGCATTTCATTTTTTTGTGAGATATTTTGCATTAAATATTTTATTCCACATATCTATAGATCTAAGAATATATATATATATATATATATATATATATATATATATTTTTTTTTTTTTTTTTTTTTTTTTTTTTTTTTTTTTTTTTTTTTTTTTTTTTTTTTTTTTTCAGGACTGGATGAGCTTGAGTTTAAGTTGAAGATCCATGTGCAGAGAACTCTAACCCAGCAACCGTGTTCAAGGGCATCTGGGAAGCACACGGTTAGAGAAATCAGCTCTGTATGGTGTAAAGCTGGAGGAAACGCTGAAGGCTCACAGGAGCCTTTATCTTGATGAGCGCTCAGACGATGAACAGGATCTGGGCTGCACATCTGGGTAGCAGTGAGAATCACAGTCAGTGGAAAGTGTATCTGATTCTAAGCTCTCTCTACACTACAACCATTGGTGGGAGGTGGTTGCTCAGCCAAGACTATCTCTCGGCTGCTTTGTCGCTGGCCAGACCACTTCAATAACATGTAAGCAAAAGTGAAGTGTTTCACTTCTAGGTTGGAGTAGAAAATAATCTAGTGAATTCTCTCTTTTCTTTCTCTCCTTTATTAGCTGAATGGGAAGAAATTAAAGGCCCCAAAGATAGACTGGTCAGACGGAGCCTGGGTCCCTAAAAACCAGGAGTAGGGGGACATCTGTCAGTCAGGAGCACCTGTATTGGGCTGCTATATGTAACAACTTCTGTAAGTTGCAAATATGTTGTTATTTCTGTGGTCACAATCTCTAGTAAAAGCCTCCTTAGGACAATGTGTCAATACAAAGGAACTTAGGAGATCTGATAGTGGTATAGAAAGAATATGTGAAGTAGAGGAGAGGAGGAGGGAAAGAATGGAGGGTAGAAATGAAGGAGAGAGAGTGGAGAGAGGGAGGAAGGGAGGAGAAAGGAGAGAGAGGGGGCAGTAGATGAAAGGACACCTCTGAAATGCTAAGAAACTTGGGGTCTTTCAGTTCAGTGGTGATGAGAACTAATGAAAGCTTGTAGACAAGAAGGTAAAATAATTAGATTTTTGTGTAAGAATTATCACTTGTAGAGAACTGATTAGAATGAGGAATAGGAAAAAATTGAATTAGCAAATTTCTTTGAGAATTTTCTTTGAAATTTCACACATGCTTCAGTTTAATCTACTCTTCCACAATTAAAAAAAATGCACTCAATCTTCATGAACAAGAAGAGACACTTAGGTGTTATGTTTTACACATAAAGGTTTCCCAAATAAGTCCACACTGAAAATTTGTCCTCAGCTGCTGGGTTCAATCACTGAGGCATGATTAGATCAAGGTCACTGGGGGAGCATTACCTAAAACTATGCCAGTGACCCAGCTCCTTCCTGGCTCTCTGTTTCTGCTTCGATGTAAGCATCTCTAGGAAGTAGGCCTATACATCTATGATCTTTATCACCTCAGACCACAGAGAGGAGACCAAGCAGCCATAGGCTGAAGTCTCTAAAACCCAAATCAATCCTTTGTGTATTCTCAGCTATGTCAGTGCAGTAATGAAAGGCCGTATTTATGGGCACACTGACCTTTATTGAGTATATGATCTGCCACAGAACTGTGGGAACCTTCCAGACATAGTGCTGAGTGTTTATAATGAAACCACCCAGGAGAGTACAGAGGGTAGCTCACTCACACCTCATGCTCTTAGGCACAGAAGGACATTACTCTGTCCACTCATTTCCTAAAACTGATCAATTAGTGCCGTGAACTACGGTACTATTATTGCTTTTTTTTTTCTTTTTACTCAAATGGGACACAAAATTAAAAGAAGCACAAGACAGACCCTGCAGGGATCTAAATGGATAGAACCTAAATTAATGTCATTCCCAACTCCCAGTAGGTTAGCTATTTAGCTTTAAAAAATGCTCTCAAAGAGGTAACAAGAAACGAACAAGAAGTATTTGCCCATAGCCAATCCTCAAGTATGGAAAGCCAAGTCCTTGCCTTAACAGCAAATGCATGATCCTTGGTGTGGTTAAGGTCACATAAGGTCTCAAAAACTGAGTGGTCCTGCCTGGTCCTGTACCAGCTTGGGTCTCAGACTTGAATAAGAAACATTGTGAATGGAGGATACATTTGCAGACAGAAAAAAAAAAAAGATATATTAGCCATGAAAACATAACTCTGAGAAGAGGGCAGAGCTGCACCCCATGCTCTATCAGCACATCCAAGCAGAGGCATTCTAGATCCAGCCAATGTCTGTGCCCAGTGGGTTTACTAAGGCAAAAAGCTGGGGACCGCTCTGAAGGCAATCATGGGTATAATCTCCCCTTAACTTTTCCAAACCTTTCTTGGGATTGTAATGTATGCTGATGGTCTCCTGTACAACCTTTCTTCCCTTCGTTTCTCCATAAATGTTGGTCCAACATCAAAGACAGGCAGTTATTTTGAAGTTCTCATCCCCCTCCTCATTTTCTCTCAAAGAAGCTTCCCATAGTAAATTATTTTCTATAGTTAATCTCTTCCAGCACTTCCTTTTTATAGGATCCAACTTAACATATGAGTCAAGAGGTTCTGGCCCTGGTTTGCTCCAAACCCCAAGTGTTGGAAGGAATCAAGTGTTGGCGGCTTGCAGAGCCATCATGGCTAGCACGCCCAAGCTGCAGGAGCAGCAGCTGGCCAGTCCTTGCTGGTCAGAGGCCAGGCGCTCCCACGCAGCCTCTCACAGTTTTTCACAGGCAAACTCAGTGAGCTGGGCGGATGCTGACACAAAGATAGAGTGGTGAGCTCTCACACACACTGCGCTGGCAAGACTGCATGGGAGTGGATGAGAGATACAGGCCGACTCCAAGAAGAAAACTCTGAACAGAGGGATTGCTTTCATAACCACACATAAATACAGGACAAGGAAAGTGCCCGTCACCCTATCACAGATAAATAGAAGACTGGCCACCGTGACAGCAGAACACTACTTCTATTGAAAAACAAGAAAATCCAAAGCAAAGGAGCTATCTTGCCTCAGTAAGGGGACCGCCTCCCAGAGCATGCTCCTCCCAGAGCATGCGCTCACAGCTCACAGCTCACAGCCTTGACCTTGGTCTGTCACAGCACTCACTCAGAGCTCATCTCTGAGACCCAACCCACTTCTTTGAGAGGAGTTGGCATTTCCTTCGCAGACGATCCACAATTAAGAAGGGCGGTACCTCAGAAAATTGGACATAGTACTACCGGAAGATCCAGCAATACCTCTACTTGGCATATATCCAGAAGAGTTTCCATCTGGTTATAAGGACACATGTTCCACTATGTTCATAGCAGCCTTATTCATAATAGCCAGAAGCTGGAAAGAACCCAGATGTCCCTCAACAGAGGAATGGATACAAAAAATTTGGTANAGGGATCCCTCCCATAATCAGCCACCAAAATAAACACTATAGCATATGCCAGCAAGATAATGCTGAAAGGGACCTGATATAGCTGTCTTGTGGGAGGCTATACCAGTGCCTGGTAAACACAGAAGTGGATGCTCACAGTCAGCTATTAGTTGGAACACAGGACTCCCAAGGTAGGAGCTAGAGAAAGTACCTAAGGAGCTGAAGGGGTCTTCAACCCTATAGGTGGAAGAATAACATGAACTAACTAGTTCCCCCTGCGCTCATGTCTCTAGCTGCATATATGGAAGAAGATGGCCTAGTTGGCCATCATTGGGAGGAGAGGCCCCTTGGTCATACAGACTCTATATGCCCCAGTACAGGGAAATGCCAGGGCCATTACGTGGGAGGGGGTGGGTAGGGGAGCAGGGCGGGGACGCGGGAGGGTAAGGGAAAATTTCTGGATAACATTTGAAATGTAAATGAAGAAAATATCTAATAAAGAGGAAAAAAAGAAAAAAAAAGAAAAAAAAAAAAAAAAAAAAAAAAAAAAAAAAAAAAAAAGAAGCATGAGAGCTTTGTCAAGCCTGAGTGTCTGAGCCCCTGGAGCGGGGAGAAGAAACTTGACCTCCATCAGCTCCACACAAGCCCGGGACAGAGATTTACTCTCAGAGCACCCAATACCTGAAAAAGGTCCTTGGGTCTCGCCTTGGCAAACATATGCTCTATCAGAGCCCATGTACACATATCACACTCACCTGAGTGCAGCTCACATCATGTGAGCCGCACGGTATCAGGAGCCAGTCGTAATGACAGCCCGCATCCTTCAGCGTCGCTTTGCAGACCTTCGATACACAATGAGCCATTTAAGGCAGAGGCTCTGTGCTAAGATTCGTCTCCTTTCCTCCAGAAAAGACAAACACTTTGGCAAGTTGTAGTTGGGTTATTTCCAGTGTGCACGCTCCCTTGAAGTCAGGAGGAAAGGGGTCTGCTACGTAGTTCATCCATCACAGGGATTTTAAAGTGTCATAGAGAAAGGGGACCTCAACAAAAGCTGTGATGTTCCTGTCCTTGTGGGCTTTCTACTTAACTGTCATCCAGCAGATGTCTGGCAGGCAGCTACACCATGTCAGAGCATGAAAGAGCGGAGAGGTAGTGATGTGTAATCCCAGCACTTGAAGGATGGAGGCACTGAGAGATGATCGAGAGTTCAAGGCAAGACTGGGCTACATGAGACTCTGTGACAAAGAGAGGAGAGAGGACAGGAAGAGCAAGGAGATTCGGGGGTGTTCCCGCCAAGGAGCATTCAGAAACACCAGCCCTGACATTTGGATTCTCTCTTATCTCATTAGGCACTCTTTGCTATTTGCCTGCCACAGATGTATAAGATGTTCTGAAGTGTGTGTGAGCCAGAAAGAAATGAGTATAAAACGTTCTTATCCCGAGAAACCCTAGACTGTGCCAGCAGCTGACCGGCCTTTTCCTCCCTTAGAATGCTAGCGTGCTAACATCCTCTCAGAATCAGGTACTATAGCTGTCTCACTATAAACCTCATTTCACAGACAAGTCTCTTGAATCTTACTGACAGATATTCAATATGGTACAGAAACGTGTCTCTCTCAGGGCTTTGGTTAGAGAAATATGGACATGGCCTTAATATTTTTAAAAAAATCATAAATGGCAGCAGATGGCAAGTGGTCTTTAAAATACAGAGCTATCCCAGTCTCTTCTGTGCTTTCATGGTCACACATAGTGCCCCACAGTAGGGCAAAGCACAACTCCAGCTCCCTTTCGACTTCCTTTTGTAGGAATGGTGGTTCCCTGAAGATGAAGGGCACAGCCAGCTCAGCTGTGGGTATGAGCTTTATGGACTACATACTTTATGTACTGTATGAAATACTGTACAGCATTCACTCAAGTGCCACATGGAGTTTGCAAGGACTTGGAAGCCACACATACCTACAGCAAATACATGGAGACTGCAGGACAGCTGGGTGCTGGAGCTGTGCCTGTGTGTTGAGCAAGGACACTGCCCCCTTCGCTAAACCAAGTAGGTGGATCCCTGAGCATCTCTAAATGTGATGTGTCTACTAAAACTATCTTTGCTCTCTCTCTCTCTCTCTCTCTCTCTCTCTCTCTCTCTCTCACTCTCGCTCTGTCCCTTCACTTAACAAAGTTCTATTTGTTTCTTTTGTGACAGGGTCTCAAACTCATGATTCTCTTGCCAGCACCTCACCAGGAGCTGATAATGCTGGCACACACACACACACACACACACACACACACACACACCACATAGAAAATACCCTGGTTTTGGGGGTTTGGGGTTTTGGTACTTTGTTTTGGTTGTTGGCTTCCTGTTTCTATTCTTATTTTGGCCATGTGCTCCGGGTAAACTGACTTCATCCTTAGCTCCAGGCACCTTCTTTCTTCCCCTTGCTAATAACTGGCTCTGGAATATTTATGTTACCTTAGCTCAGCCAATGACACGTGAAGGGATCCTTGAGAGGGAGCTTCATAGAAGAGACAGGGAAGCAGAGAAACGTGTGTGTGTGTGTGTGTGTGTGTGTGTGTTGGGGTGTTCAGGGGTAAAGGTTTCCATCACTCTTTGTTGACTAGAGCCCAGGTCCTGTACATACCAGGCAAGCATGGATACTGACCTGCATGTCTAGCCCTAGAAACAAAACCCAGGGAATCTAAAGGAAACACCACTAGACCTGTCCTCACAGCACTGGAGGGCACTTCTCAGAGATGCTTAAGGATGTGCAAGAGGTCAGGAGACACACATCAGTCAGGGAGAAGTATGCAGAGACAGTACAGCAAGGATTGGACAGGCAGGCAGCAGGGGTGACAGGTGAGGTCAATAATGCAGGTTTGAGCGTGATAGTGGAAGCATTTCTAAGCACTGGAGCTGAACTGCATCTCTGATACTTTTAACTTCTTATCTGATAGGTTTTTTGTTTGTTTGTTTTTTGTTTTTGTTTTTGACTTTTGAGCATCCAGTGGTTTAAAGAGATGACAAAGATTTGGATATCAATGTCTGAATGCATTTCCCAACAAGTTCTGGTTTAGTAATTTAGTTTTAGCTCTGAGATTATTCAGAGACAAAACAGAAGTGTGTGTGTGTGTGTGTGTGTGTGTGTGTGTGTGTGTGTGTGTGTGATAATCTCTGTTATTTAAGGCTTTTGTTTCTTTCCCTCCCCTCCCACCAACCTTCTAAATTTGCAAGCAGAGTGCAGAGTGTGGGTGTTGCTAAAAGGGGCACAATTTATTGACTCACACTGTTCTCTGTGGAATTGCCCTGGTGGGGAAAACAGCTTTATAATGGAGTCAGGACTAGAGTGAGACACCTGCCAGTCTGAGAGGGCCCCACATGCACCCAGATAGAAAGCCACTCATGAAGCTGCCCACCTGGGGACAACTTCAAAATATTTATCATTGTGTGAAAGACTCATGGAAAATATCAGAGGTCCAGCTATCATATTCTCTCCAGTGTAAGCTACCTCATGTCTACCATCCATCCTTGGTACACATTAGGTAACACTCAATATCCCATGCACATGTATATACATACACACCTACAACACAACACTCACATCTCTAAGATTTGGGGGATGGGGGCTGAGACAGAGTCCCTTTTTGTATCCCTGAATATCCTGGAACTCACTTTGTGTACCAGACTTGCCCCAAACTCTTAGAGATCTGCGTGCCTCAGCCTCTTGAGTGATAGAATTAAAGGCGTGCATCACCACTGCCCAGCTTGGGTTCTGAGATTTCTAACATGTATTATAGATTATTTTTCTCAGGAAACTACTTCAGGCACCAGATTTTTTTTTACAGCTAATAGCTTATCATCATCCTTAGAGGCCATCAGCGGAACTGTAGACAAGAGGCTCTAACTAGATAGATATTGGCTAAACAACGGGTTCTTACTTTATAGTTCTACACAAAACAATCTAACATTTCCCCAGTAGTAGCATAAAATAGATAGTGAAAGTGCCTCCCCAGAAGGGAGATGGTTTCTACCCTAATGGGGTGGGGGAGATGATAGGAAACAAAACTAGCACCTGTCTGTTGAATTCCTTCCCTAATGAAGCACTAGGGACACCACCTGTCGATACACAGCTGTAGATACACAGCTGTAGATACACAGTAGATACACAGCTGTAGATACACAGCTATAGATACACAGCTGTAGATAGATACATAGCTGTAGATACACAGCTGGCTTTGGCAGTGATTTTGATCCTAACCATTTGCTTCTTCTGATCATTGGTCTTTAGCTGATGAAGCTATTCAGGCTGCTAAAAGCACTATACATAAAACAGTATAGACAGTAGTTCCCTCCAATAGCCAATAGGATTAAAACCACAGCCTTCCATCTCCATCAAGATCAACAGCGTCAGAGTCACCAGGACACTTTCAGGGTTCTGAGGCCCCAGAGATAAAAGTTACCATCTTTCAGACTATCCCAAAAATTAAACTTAGTCAAGCTCACATTTGAAGAGAGCCCTGACTACTTCTTTTTATGATTCACATAAATCCAATCTCTTTTCTCGAGCTCCGTAAAGCATCTGCCACACACATTCTGACGTCCTTGGGTATTTAAAACCCAAATGAGGCAACTGGCAAGGTAGCTTCTCCGGGGTGTGGGTGGCTGTTTCCAGGCAGCCTTGCCACCTTCCCCAGGATACTGCAGGTCCAGCTACATAGCATGAATGGGAAGCCACAGTATTGCTTCCACTGGGTTACATTGGGCTTTTGGTCCGAATACTACCATTTTTGGATCTTCAGGTAAGAAAGGAACCAAACTGCCCCTGCCAATCAATGGCAATTCCCAACTAACTGAATGGGGACACTCTGGTAAGAGCACAAGGGTGACCCTAATCCATGACTGCAAGCTTTGAAACATGTTCCCACCAACTCTGTGCAGGAGCTTAAACGTTTTATAATTCCCTATTTGTATTTATTTTGTAAACCTCCAAAGGCACTGTCTTTTTTTCAAGTTGGGGAGGAAAGGGTTTATTCAGCTTATACTTTCTACATTGCTGTTGATCACCAAAGGATGTCAGGACTGGAACTCAGGCAGGTAAGGAAGGAGGAGCTGATGCAGAGGCCATGGAGGGATGTTCCTTACTGGCTTGCTTCCCCTGGCTTGCTCAGTCTGCTCTCTTATAGAACCCAAGACTACCAGCCCAGGGATGGTCCCACCCACAAGGGGCCTTTCCCCCTTAATCACTAATTGAGAAAATGCCTTACAGCTGGATCTCATGGAGGCATTTCCTCAACTGAAGCTCCTTTCTCTGTGATAACCTCAGCTTGTGTCAAGTTGACACAAAGCTATCGAGTAAACCTGGGATTTGGACTACTCTCACCCCAACCACCAAGACATAAGGGTTTCTTTTCTTTTCTCTTCTTTTCTTTCTTTTCTTTTTTTTTAATTAGAGAAATTCTTCACTTACATTTCAAGTGTTATCCCAAAAGTTCCCTATACCCAGTCCCCGCCCTGCTCCCCTACCCTCCCCCTCCCACTATTTGGCCCTGGCATTCCCTTGTACTGGGGCATATAAACATTGCTAGACCAAGGGCCTTTCTTCCTGAATAATGGCCAACTAGGCCACCTTCTAATACATATGCAGCTAGAGACATGAGCTCTGGGGGTTCTGATTAGTTCATATTGTTGTTCCATCTATAGGGTTGCAGACCCCTATAGCTCTTGGATACTCTCTAGCTCCTACATTGGGGACCCTGTGTTCTGCCCTATGGCACTGTCTCAATTAGGGTTTTTACTGCTGTGATGAAAGACCATGATCAAAGTAACGTGGGGATTTGGGTTTTATTTGGCTTACATTTCCATATTGTTGTTCATTGTTGAAGGAAGCCAGGATAGGAACTTGAACAGGGCAGGGACTTGGAGGCAGATGCTGACACAGAAGGCTTACAGCAGGGTTGCTTACTGGCTTTCTAACCATGGCTTGCTCAGCCTACTTTCTTATAGAACCAAGGACCAATCAGCCCAGGGATGGCACTACCACAATGGGCTGAGCACTCCCCATCAGACACTAAGATAATGCCCTGGAGGCTTGCCTACAGCCTGATCTTAAGTTGAGGCTCCTTCCTCTCAGAAGACTTTCAACTTGGCATAAAACTATCCAGCACAGGTACCATTGCTGGGAACAGAATAAACCCTTGCTAACAATAGCAGATGTTCTAGAGTGAATGCTTATGGCTGACGGAATAACACAGGTGTCCTGAATTTGAAACATAGTCCTCCCCACCCACTGCCCCCAACAGTTACCAGTTGCTTTGTGTCTCTGAGTATCAGATTCCTTATCTGTAGCATGAAAGCAATAATCTCTTCTTTATTCACTTGTGCACACACACAGAAACACACATACACATGCACACACTTACATTACCAAGAAACTACATAGAAGCAAACTGGCAAGCTTTGACTCCAGCACCTGGACTCTAGTATTTGTGTGACTTTAGGAAAGTGACTTGATTCTCTGTTGTTCAATTTTCCTTATCTTAAAAATGACTGTTGTAAGGATTAAACTGGTCAATATGTGTAAAGTCTACTTTTGCATTAGACGTGTTATTTGCATTAGCAAGATTTTTTATTATATATATATTTTTTGAGATAACAAATATTAATATTCCCTGTTACTACCCATATGAATTTAATTCAATTATACTCTAGATAATAGCTCATAAATAGCTTGAGTCATAAACCCCTTCTCTTAGTGTTGTCATCAGTGACCCTTCAGATCACTCAGAGAGGAGCAATGAAGAGGCCCAGGGCAGCCAGGCCAATGCTGCACGAGTCTAAAGGTTCAGAACCAAAAAGTACTTCCCCTCTTTGTTTTTGTTTTTGTTTTGTTTTGTTATTTATTTATTTATTTATTTATTTTTATAACAGAGCCAAACTGTGTAGCCTTCTCTGGCCAATAACTTACTATGCAAATCAGGGTAACTGGAAATGAATTTTGTTTTGATCCCCCTGCCTCTGCCTCCCAAGAGCTAGAATTACAGGTGTGTATTGGCATGCCCCAACATAACATCTCATGTATGAAGAAATGCCCTTGATTCAATAACTCTACTTATTTAATTTAGCAACAGCACACAGTGAGAAAAAAAAAAAAAAGTGGGCAGATCTCCAAAGCGACTAAATCAAGCCTTTTGTAGCACAATCGAGAACAAATTGACGATGTTGGACTCTCTAGAACCTAGCTGCCCTTCCTGGAGATCCTTCAGGTTAAGACAGAGCCACTCTGGGTTGGTGAGAAAGGATCCTACGGTGATGCCCACAGCCACCGCCAGCTACTCTGAAGAAGTCACTTCATCACCTCACTCTTCCAGTAGGACATCAGTAAGATTTACTGAGCACCCAATTAGAATCAAAACAGGCCCAAACGAACTAAGAGTGGGGAGTGAGTGATAAGGAAAACCGCGTCAGGAGAAACTACTAGACGTCGTTGTTGCCGGTTTGATTTCCAGTAGAAAGCTAACTGGGTTTAAGGGAAGTAGCTCCAAGTAGTCTGACTGAAGTCTGGCTTGGCTTGAAGTTTGGAGAAGTGTTGAAGCTGTAAAGGAGTTTATTTCCTGCCTGTTTCACAGATGAGAAAACTCAGACCAGAAATTAAACCATGGAGTAGAGCAATACATCCTGTTACTGTGGGGGAAAAATTATCAGCCTTAACTGTGGCTTTCTCCATAGAGTTTTGCCAGGTTTCAACAGAAGGACAGCTCAGGCAGGTGTGTGTGGGAAGTGGTGATGAGCATCCTCTGTAGGGCTGGCTGTCTGCTAGGGAACCTGGCTGTCAGCTAGGGATGCTGCCTGTAAGCTAGGGATACAGGCTGAGGGGGGACAGAGCAAAACTGGACCAATAAAGTGGGAGACACGTCATGTCCAGTGATCCATTTTCAGCTGGAAAACTCTGAGAGAAGGCTGAGGTGAAATCAACAAATACCTCCACAAGATTTGGGGAAAGATGTTTTGGTAACTATTGCTTCTTTAAACTTGGGAGGGTTGAACTAGCTGTTGATTAAATTAAATTGCTCCATTAAGCTTAGGGAAGAATACTCCTAAAGGATCAGAAAACATTTGAAAGTGACAGAACTTTGGATAAGCTCAAAAGTCTAACTATAGAGGCTTGGGATTCCTTTGGTCCCTACTAAATGATAAACAAACTTCTGCATGAATCCAGGGCAGTCTCTATATTAGATGATGGTTAAAAAAAAAAAAAAAAGTCAAAGGTAGAACTCTAAGATATTTAAACTGTTCTGTCCTTAATCTTAAATCCCAGCCCTCAAAGGTATGCCATTACAAATGTCCTACAAGATGTGACATCCGCTAGGGAGTTAAAATGGGTTCCTTGATGCTATCAGGGACCAAGGAGCAAGTGCTTTCTAATGAGTGCCTCTGAGATGAATCTCGGCCCCAAATGAAGCAGCACTAGGCGTCCCAGCTGCTGTCAATCAATATTTAGACCATTAACGCTCATTCTGGCTTTTAGTCCGGTTTACATGATTATGGCTGCTGCTTATTCTTCCATTTTGAAATAACTGGAGCCATAAGAAGTCACGAGCGGCAATTACCCTTTACTGTGCCTGGCGGAGCAAAAATATCTCTACAATGACAATGCTAATTTATAAAAAGCACCCATGACCCATAATAATGGGAGGGGACTTTTTATTTTATTGTTTTTGTGTATAAGCAATTACTTGTATTTGGATCTTCAGTTTTATTTCCAATCAGCACAGAGGAAACTTCTTGGGCCCTACAACCCTGCATATGATATTTTAAGGTTAACGACTTGAAAATTGTTTCTAACAATAATTATGAAAGAACAGTTGAACATTCTGCTTGGCCACCTTGCTCCTTGTTTATCCTGTAACTGCTCATTTTCTAAGCCTCTGATCCCTAGATTTTTTTTTAAATTGGATTCCTAAGTACACTGATTAAATATATCAGCATCTATTACATCTTCTAAGGGACATTTAGCACAGGTCACCAGAATGCCCTCAGAGGGGCATGCTGGGGACTGGGCTGAGAGAATACAGATACTGTGGTGACTGAAGAAAATAACTGTTCTCAGTATAAGGGCAAATGTTTTGTGTAAGCAGTTGATGAAGAAAAGAGCCGCAGCTAGATAGGTAGGGGCTGGTCACCTAATTCTTTGATGAGCCCAAAGAGGAAAGCAAACTATCCGAGGTGCTTTATGGCAAGATTGGAAAGAATTATCAACAATAATAATCACTTAAATGGGACTAAAAGCCAGAACAGACAGTAACGGTCAGCATATTGATTTTCAGCAGGATGGAGAGATCTGTCCCAGGCTACTCTAAAGTGTCAGTCTTCAGAAAACAAGAAAAAGTCTACGTTTTGTCTTCTCCATTGGTCTTCATTATGCCTCTAGCCAGACATTGTGGAAACAGTGGCTTGCTTCCTCAGATGGAGAAAGGGTTTACCCGGAATTTTAATTTGTCAGACCCCCTGGAGAAAAAACTAGATGGCCAAGCCTTAAAGGTTTACAATGGGATCATATATTTGGAACATTCTCATTTCCCCACCATCCTCCCACCCCCTGCTCACACACACATACACACACTCCCTGGAATATCACTGAAGGAAGTTACTTACTACTGTCTCAGCATCCCTAACTAAATGATATGCTGGACCCCAGGTCAGCACCAGCCACTACCATGACCTCCATCTAAGCCCGACTTCCTCTGTACAACGTGGGTTCCATTCTCTAAGATTCCTTACAACTGTATGAACTTCATATTCATTTACAAAGACTAAACCTTTGGGATTCTCTCCCTCTTACTTCTAAAAGTTGTTTCTTAGAGTTCCTCTTTTTTCCTGGGTTTTAGTTTGACTATTTCATTACATCCCTGACAGAAAGTCTACACTAAGCATTTCAGTATAGCATTTTGAAAAAATGCTTATTCTAGAAGTCTGTGGAGGCCATCCTAATGAATTATTTTCAGAGTTTACCCTTGAAAATGAACAAGAACCTCATCAACAGCTTGAAATGTATGAAAACACATGGAGAGCACCACCATGCTTGACTGTTCAGCTTGGGGAGCACCACCATGCTTGACTGTTCAGCTTGGGGAGGACTACCATGATTGACTGTTCAGCCTGGGGAGGACCACCATGCTTGACTGTTCAGATTGGGGAGGACTACGATGTTTGACTGTTCAGCTTGGGGAGGACCATCATGCTTGACTGTTCAGCTTGGGGAGGACCATCATGCCTAAGTATTAACCAAATCTAATCAAGAATTATTTAAGTCAAACTTTAACTACTTTTATAAAACAATATCCCTACCACAGAGAAGGAAATTGATAAAAACTGTTATAATTCGAGCACGTGTAAGGCTGTGGAGAAATCTTCCCTCCCAATAAGGGTTTAATCTTAACTCTGTGTTGTATCACTAAAACGTGCCCTTTGATCTGATGCTTAGGATGCCTGGCTTCTCAGATTACACCCTGCATCTTTTTGATTATTTATTACCCAAGATAGAAAAAGCTCCTGGTAAATCGATTATGGAGAAAGGGAGAATGACTCACATCTAGGGCTCGGCCTCTGAAAGAGCTGTGCCCTGCTCTTTGGTCTGTCTCTCCCACCCTGAAAAGTTTTGCTGTGTGCTATACGACTTTCAGTACAAAGGAACTTAGCAGTGCTCTGAATTGGCTTCCAGAAAGCAAGCTGCACTACATGGCCTTAAAGATCTGTCCTATAGTTCAAGTGGCTCAAGGATAGGCTATCTCATGCTTTCCCTTCAGGACCATGCTTTGCTAACATCAGTCAATCACATGCTCACATGAAAGGTGCCCTCATCTTGTTCCCCTGGAGCTCAGACATATAAAAGGGCCTCAGGGACTTCCAAAAAAAAGAAGAAGTCAAAAAGTATGTTCTTTGCCATCTGTCTTGGCAGCTCCTTGACTGTTCCCGTTATGTTCAAAGCTTTTACTAGGTAGGATAAGGGTCATGAAGACAGTTGGTAGTGAAACAATTTGTCTCAGTACCAGCTCAGTGCTGGTGCCTTGTAGCTCATCTTAATAAACTAGATAACCCAGGCTAGTCTGTACAGACTCCATAATCACGTTTTATTAAACTTCCCAAAAATGATGGATGCCATGGTAACTTGCACAGAAAGAGCATCACTTTGGGAGGTTAAACCTTAAATTAAAACCCTTTTCTCTCTGTAGTTTAAAGAATTGGGTGTTCTTACTTATACTTATCATTTCAGCACCCAGGAGGTTGAGGCAGGAGGATCATTGAGTTTGAGGCCAGCCTAATGAGTTCCAGGCCAGCCTTGTCTATAGCGTGTCTAAAATGAGAGGGGGGGAGTGTGTGTGTGTGTGTGTGTGTGTGTGTGTGTGGTGTGAGAACACAGATCGGTATTATAAACAAGATCATATCAAATCAGGCTAAGCAGTGGAAAATGTTGCATAGGAAATTCTTGGTTTAACACTTTTATTATCAGAAGCTAAAACAGTGTGTTCATAAGATAAAAAAGAATTTGGACACAACTATTCCCATTACAAGGGTGGGGTCTGTTTCGAGTATTTCTTCTTGAAAGTAGTTGAAGGGGTCTTTCCTCCATGCAGTCTGAAGCCATTCGGTTAACTCTGCCTGGCTCCTCTGGCTGCCTGTGGAAGAGGCTGCGCACTGCCACCACATCCTACTACCATGACTAGCGCTCCATGACTCCCCGCATGACAAAGGACTGCAGCTGTCAACAGACTCACGTACTGTGCTGCCTCAGAGACTCACTGTGACAGCTGCTCTGTGGCCAGGCGGAATTTCTGCCGCTCCTCTGGAAAGAGGTTAGCATCCCTAACACTGCGGCACCTCTCACCTCTCGTGGAGCTGATGACACTTCAATCAGCAGGTTCCCGTCACTTTCCGCACTTTGCCATCTGAGCACAAGTCTCTAATTACTACGCCCAGGCAACAAGTTACACACCAACCCCACCATTTACACACTCACCATAAACCATCGCCCCTCCAGTCTCATGCAAGAAGCGGAATCGGTGATTTTTAAATAACCAGATTGTTAAAATGGTAAGGATGAGCAAAAAATTAAACGCGAGTAGCTCCACTGCTCCCTGGTGTTGAAAATGATCTTCATCCTTCCCTGACGTAAACCGAAGCTGCCCCGCCATTCTCCACTGGACCGTGATGCTCAGAGAAATCCCGGACAAGGGATGGGCACTTAGATGAGGGTTGCCTAGGACAGACAGGCGCTCACGGAATTTCGGAATAAACGCTGATACTTTGTTGCTACTTTGCAGGCAATTCAGATGGCTTAGCATTCAGACCGGCTTCTAGTTACAACTTCCTGTTTCTCTCTTAAAGCAGCCTCGTCTCTTTTCAAACTCCAGAGGGTGGTTTCATCATAGAAGACTCTTGTCTTTAAATGATTCACTCTGGAAAGAGATCTTCCACACTGGTCACATCTGCCAGCAAAATGCTGATGTCCAGACTCGTGGCCCTCCTGTTTCCAGCATGATTTCTTAGTTTGTATGCAACTGGAAAAAAAAAATTGTACATTGATAGTAAGACAGTTCGACTCAGCGTATCAGTAGTTTCCACATTCAAAAGGGCAAGTCCAGACCCTTAGCTTCACCTACTCAGGTTTCTCCCCTCCCACCACAGCCTCCCAGGGGAGGATTGACAGGTATGATTTCACAGGACTATTTCTGAAGTTGAGAGGCACAGATCCAGTACACGATTCTCTGACTTTTTATAACTGTCTGTCACTGAGCAGAACTTCAACTAAAATAATCAAAAAGAAAATTCTAGCCCCAGTCCTTTAACTGTGGTATTTAAATTTGTTGAAAAAAAAAAGAGAAGAGAGATAGAGAAGGAGGAGGATAGAGGGAAGAAGGGAGGGAGGGAGAAAAGGGAGAGGGAGATGTTTAAGACTGGCACCTTCAGTTCTTCTGCTTCCTAGGCAAACATCAAGATTTCCTTGTCTTTACCAATCAGTCACCATGCAGCCAGGTCTGCTGTGGAGACCCCCACATGGTAAAATGGATGAGTGTCAATGTCTGGTTTCTATTCTGATAGAATTAGAATTCCATTTCTGTAGTGTAAGTCACAGAGTAAGCAGAATCCAAGGCACCCTGGAAAAAAAAAATCTCACTAAAGGCTTCGGGACAAACACATAATAATATTATGGTCTTACAGACCTGTAATTCTAGCGTTCGGGAAGCTGAGGCAGGAGGATTGCTGTGAATTCAAGGTCTCCCTGAGCTACATAGACACTGGAAGGTAACTACCCATCGAAAAACTAATTTCCCACTCTGGGAGAGCATCAACCACTCCAGTGCCTCAGCTTCTTTGCTTATGCAACTCCGGAGCTGGAGCTGGTTTTCTCTGTGTGCTTGGCTCAGCAGGGGGCATCTGTGTGCACTGCAGATGTTCTTACCCATGGTCCCCTTTGGCAGGCATATCTGTGATGATTAATACTGGAGTTGTCTTGAAGCCTGTCAGCTATTGCTTGTAAGCATTTGCCAGCAGCCTCACCTTCAGTATTCAAACACCCACAGGTGAGTCTTTAGATTTACAAGATAATGCAAATTCAAAACGAGAGAACTTCCTGGTTTTGCTGCTTTTAAGTCAGACTTGCTCTTCGATTGTCTTACCACATCCCTTTCCCTCTTCCTGTGAAGAGACCGGGGAAGTGGGTGAGAAGGAGCAGGAGGTGTTTGGCTGACTACAAACTTTTCAAAAGCTTTAAGTTTGCTGTTGAAATAAGGCAGTGTCTATAAAGATGAAGGAAGCATGGGTAGAGAAAGGAAGGCCTCACCTGGAAGCCTGGTCCAAACCCGTTGCCTGGAGCATGGAGAAGGGCAGCACCGTCAACAGCAGTTGGCTAGGATGGTTTTGAGCAAAGACAGTGTATTAGTCAGGGTTTCTATTCCTGCACAAACATCATGACCAAGAAGCAAGTTGGGGAGGAAAGGGTTTATTTGGCTTACACTTCTACACTGCTGTTCATCACCAAGGAAGTCAGGACTGGAACTCAAGCAGGTCAGAAAGCAGGAGCTGATGCAGAAGCCATGGAGGGATGTTCTTTACTGGCTTGCTTCCCTGGCTTGCTCAGCCTTATAGAACCCAAGACTGCCAGCCCAGAAATGGTCCCACCCACAAGGGGCCTTTCCCCCTTGATCACTAATTGAGAAGATACCTCACAGCTAGATCTCATGGAGGCATTTCCCCAACTGAAGCTCCTTTCTCTGTGATAACCCCAGCTGTGTCAAGTTGACACAAACCTAGCCAGTACAGACAGTATTTCTCATACATAGACACACTTCAGTGGAAACATTAAAATGGAAAGCTGTTGTCTTGAGGCATAAGGGCACATGGCCTCTCTACTTTTCCACTTCAGGCCCCTACAGGTACCCCTTGATTGACATCTTGACCATTCTCACCTTGTTTCCAGCAGACACCTCCCTTTTGGCTAAATGTCTGGAGGGTCCCTCCTCAGTAGAAACAGCAAGCTTTGGCCCATTGGCCCCTCTTGTCCTGTATGTTGAGAGACAAGTCCTAAGGGAAAATGGACTCACTGACTTATTTTGTTTCGTCTCCACAGGCAAGACAGAGAGGGTATAGGCTGGCCCCAGTACCTGGAACCCCACCCCCCAAGCTCTGAATGTAGGCTTCCAGGTTGGGATGAAGCAAGAACCCTGGAGGCAGGGACAGGGAAGAGACAAAGGTGCCACACTGAACTATACTACAAGAACCTGTTCAGCCAGTTTAATCGAGAAGCCAGAAGTCTGAGAACTTCCCTTTCTCTCTTCTCCTTTCACTTGTCTTCATGACAAATACAGTTAACATCTCTCTGCAAAACCTAAATCCTCTGTCTTCTCTAATGACTACTCCAGTTCCCTTCCCTAAAAGCCACTGCCCTATGACTTCTCTGGATTAAATCCTCATACGGCTGGGAGTAGTGTCCTGAAGTCCTACACTTAGGAAGAGAAATGCTGTGAACGTGACAGCTATGTAGCAAGTTCCAGGCCATTCTGAGCTACAGATGGACACAGGTCTCTCAACAAAACAGAACAAAAACAAAAATAAAAGCCTCAATGAGGAAAGAAAAGGAGTGGGGGGGGGGGATAAGTGAACTGCTTTTGTAGAAACTAACAAAGAACTGTACCAGACTCCCCACCTCTCTCTAGTCCCTGCCTTCTCTCCTGGAAAGGAGAGAAGATGGAGTTCCAGATAAGGATGTATGGACAGAGTCTGAAAATGAAGTGTAAATGAAAGCAGACCATTACAGAGTTGCTTCTTTGTCTCACCTAAGTCAATTCAAACTCAAACTTTTGAGACAGACATATCCTAAGTATGGGAAAGAATTGTCTGTCAGACCATAACCAGGACCTGAAAGTCTCAATGAAAAATTGCTGCTGAGATACGCTGCTGTCATAGCAACTGTCAGAAAGGTTCTGTGGGTCCCTAACCCCACCCATCACTAAAATGATAGACTACTATGATTATTTGTCTGCCCTTTGTGTCCTTTAAAATGTAATCTAAATAGCATTTCTTCAGTAATATGGGTCAAACTTAAGTCTGTAAAGTAAGAATGTTAAATAGAGAATCTTTTGAAAGCAAACATTTATTCCAAACTCTACTCTGAAATTACTTCAACCTTGCCTGTGAATATATTATCGCTTTGAGAACCTTTGAATTTGCAAAACAAAAGCAGAACCAAATGATTATCAGCAATTTAAGATTCAAACAATGCTGGATGCCCAGAGCCTAGTCTTTTAGTTGGATTTATCTCTATGTGAGAAACAGACCTGCTTTGTCTTAACTGAAGAAATGTCAGTCTTTCTGTGAGCTCCGAGGATGTGGCCTAGAGCTCAGAAGTCCTCATCTCACTTCAACTCCACCAGGAGCCTGAGCCTCAGATACTCTGAGATGCACCTCCTGTGGGAAAGCCTGGCCTGCAGGGCAGGACCCACCATGAGCTGAGATCCCCTGGGGACCTGTGTCTATGTGAAGGATCCCGCAGACTGCCTGCCCTGCGCTGGGGAGACCACTGAGTCTGGATGGGACATTGCAAGTCAACTGCTAGAATTATCTTCTGCTCTCTTTAGCCCTTCCTTCCTTCCTTCCTTCCTTCCTTCCTTCCTTCCTTCCTTCCTTCCTTCCTTCCTTCCTTCTTTCCTCTCTCTCTCTCTCTCTATATATATATATATATATTACACTATCTCTGTCTTCAGACACATACCAGAAGACAGCATCGGATTCCATTACAGATGGTTGTGAGACACCATGTGGTTGCTGGGAATTGAACTCAGGGCCTCTGGAAGAGCAGTCAGTGCTCTTAACCACTGAGCCATCTCTCCAGCCCATCTTTAGCCCTTTCTTATAGATTATTGTCTCTTCTAGCCAGCCTCTGACTTAACATCCTCACTTTCAGATAAAAACTCTTGGGTTTTATTACTTAGCTTAAAGAAGCTCTATTCTCCACTAACTTTAAAATTAAAATTGTATGCCAAAAGATTGTCCTACCTTGCTTCCATGTTCTTGCTACCATGTTGACCCATTCAGTGACCCACACGTGTATCCTTTAGGTTCATGAATTTGTGACTTCCTTTTATTCTGTGATCATATCAGCTCACGCAGTCTCTTCTATGGTGGGACATGTCTTTCTAGGAAAATTGAATCCAGGTCCCAAGCCATGGTCAGTTATATCATCTGGACCAGTATAAACCAGTTCCTTTACTTCTGTTTTGTTTTGTTTTTATTTTTTGAAAGAAAGAGATGATCTCTCTCTAGGTCAGAGCCCAGGTTGGTCTGGAACTCACTACATAACCCAGATTTGTCTCTAGCACATAATCCTCCTGTCTCAACTTCCTGAGTGCTAGGATTACACTTGTGCTGTTTTGTTTTATAAAAAGAAAGAGTAAGCCAGAATATGTTTGGTAGAAATGAGGTATGGTGAGGTGGAAGGGGGTCCCTCTGCAGACCCATGCTGGGGCATCCCTTCCCCCTGAGGTACCAGCCACAGACAGGGTAGGAAAGGCAAGGGAGAGAGGAAGAGGGAGAGGAAGAGAGAGAGACAGAGAGAGAGGAACAGAGAGAGAGAGAGAGAGAGAGAAGAAAAAGAAGAGGAGGAGGAGGAAGAGGAGGAGGAGGAGAAGGGGAGAGAGAAGGGACAGAGAGTATAAGAGAGAGTAAGAGGGTAGGAGAGAGAAGAGGGGACAAACAGCCCCTTTTATAGTGAGTCAGGCATACCTGGCTATTGCCAGGTAACTGTGGGACAGAGCCTTGAAGGAATTATAACACGTGGCATATTATGTCAAGCAAGCCTTAAGCTAGTTTTTTTTCTTTCTTTCTTTTCTTTTCTTTTCTTTTTTCTTTCCTTTTTTTTTTTT
>LR749663.1:407989-422229 GCA_902729485.2 Mus minutoides | reverse complement strand
GGGAGGAGTCCAGCAGGTGTATAGGGAGGAGTCCAGCAGGTGCATAGGGAGGAGTCCAGCAGGTGTATAGGGAGGAGTCCAGCAAGTGTATAGGGAGGAGTCCAGCAGGTGTATAGGGAGGAGTCCTACAGGTATATAGGGAGGAGTCTTGCAGGTGTATAGGGAGGAGTCCAGCAGGTGTATAGGGATGAGTCCAGCAGGTGTATAGGGAGGAGTCAAGCAGGTGTATAGGGAGGAGTCCAGCAGGTGTATAGGGAGGAGTCCTACAGGTATATAGGGAGGAGTCTTGCAGGTGTATAGGGAGGAGTCCAGCAGGTATATAGGGGAGGAGTCCAGCAGGTATATAGGGAGGAGTGCAAAGACATAGACAATCGTGTTGACAACTGCCGAAACTAAGTGACAGACACATGGAAGTTCTGCCTCTTTCTTTTTTATACACTTTTTGAATCTTTCCTTAAGTAACCACTTAAAATAAGATCAATGCAAACCATGCACTGGAAAGTTCTTTCTCCATGGTTTCCTTGGTCTGGACTTTCACGGAGAGAGTTGGTCCAGCTAGCTCTCACAGCCCCACCTTCTTTATTTGGGTTTTGGAGTCCCCTCCTCCCAACTGAACAGACTCCATGACCAAAGCAACTCTTATAAAGGACAATATTTAATTGGGGCTGGCTTACAGGTTCAGAGGTTCAGTCCATTATCATCAAAGCGGTAGCCAGAACAATTCCTTTCTTTCTAGCTTATCTGCTTTTAAGAATTCAGCATTTCACTCTTTCCTGCAACCCTCTCAGTCTTCCTGCCTAGCCCATGTACATTCCTCTGTATCAATCACTGATCTGCAAAAACCACCTTGTATCAGCAGCCCCGAGTCGCTAAACTGGGCTGAGACACAGATCAATGCCTTAGTCAACCCACATCAGAGATGCTTCTTCTTGCATTAGATCGGAATTAACACAGAGATTCACAACTGGACAACGGGCAGAGAGTAAGAGACTTAGGAGCAGTCAACCCTAAATGAGAGCCCTCCCCTCTTGCCCTGAACAGCTCAAGGCAGAAGGCAGAAGAGGAGGCAGAAAAACTGTAAAAGACAAAGAGATGGTGGATAACTCCAAGGAGCCGGTACCTTCTAGAGACAACAGAACTGATACTCATACGATCTCACAGAGATTTCAGCAGCATACCCAAGACCTGCACAGGTTCAACTATCATGATCATGATCCCCAACCTACATTTTAGAAGTATTGAAATTTCATTTCCTTCCAGTATGCTAATGAAGGACTCATTCACAGGATAGAGAGGCAAGTGCATTACCAGATTAGCAGGGGAATGCAGCTGCAGCCCACTGCAGCTTTGATACGGAGTTTGCATATTTATGTTGAGGATATGTGGTGGTTTGAATAGGAGTAGCACTATTTGGATGTATGACCTTGTTGGAGTAGGTGTGGTCCTGTTGGAAGAAGTGTGCCGCTGTGGATATGGGCTTTAAGACCCTCATCCTAGCTACCTGGAAGTCAGTCTTCTAGCTACCTCTGGAACAAGAGCAGATGCTTCCAGCTCCTCCAGCCCCATGTCTGCCATGCTACCACCTTAATGATAGTGGACTGAACCTCTGAACCTGTAAGCCAGCCTCAATTCAATGTTGTCCTTTATAAGAGTTGCCTTGGTCATGGAGTCTGTTCACAGCAGTAAAATCTTAACTAAGACAAGATACATCCAAGCCTGTGTCTAAGACTTAGGAACCTGGCTCAAAGGCAAGTTCTGTGTTATATCTCTAGTATAGGGATTGCCTATGGAAAGATGTTGCTAAATTAAACCATGTGACATGGAGAAGTCAGGAGAGAGAGAGAGAGAGAGAGAGAGAGAGAGAGAGAGAGAGAGAGAGAACATGGTCCAAGGGTACCAGGGCCATATTCTGTCCATAGGAGACAGATAGAACAGGGCTGCAGGGCCATAGGCTTCCTTGTGAAGACTCTGTAGAGTAGATAAATATGTTCTTACTGTGCCAAGCCAGGACCCATGTGGAGACAAGGTTCTATTGGAGATCCTAAATTTGAGGTTTTAAAGCTGAAGAAAGTGGATTGGGAAAACTGACTTCAAGTGATTCATCTCCTTAGCCATTTGAGATGTTTTCCCATCTCTTCCCAATCAGGGTTCAAACTCAGCTCCACCATCCTAAGCATGGAACTGAACCCACCTGCCATCCCTTTTTGTAAGGTATACACCACTGTATTCTCTATGATCCTCTCCCATGTATGGAAGGCTTTCACAAGTCTTAAACTTTAAGCTTCTCTGTTCCATTCCTTCCCAGCACACAAAGAGCACACAAATAAAGGAGCAATCTCTCAGCCAAGAGAGTGGGAAGAGCTAGCTCAGAGGTGGGCATGCTCGCCTCTGTTGGTACACAGTGGGTGGGGGAGGCTAGAGCACTCTGGAAAATGCACTTGAGGGTGGGCTGCAAAGTCCCACCCAAAGTTCAGAGGAAGCTCACTCTTCATTGTTCTCCAGCTTTCCACTCCCCTCACAGCTTCTGCTCTCCCTGCCAAGGAGAACAGAACAGAGCAGTCTTATCCTGAGAACAAAGGACAGCCAGCTCTTCAAGGAATCCCTCTTGTGAGACCCTCGCTGTCACCTGCTACCCTTACCGTATCACCACCTTCTGGCCAGCTTCCATCCCTATCCAGTGTCTTCCTAGTCTCAAACTGGACAAGGTCTTTATTTCTTTGGTTATGTGTGAATACAGATGTGTGCATACCATAGTGCATGTGTGGAGGTCAGAGGACAACTCTTTGGAGCCAGTTTCCTTCTGCTACCTTATAAGACATGAGGATTATACTTTCTTTCTCAAGCCTGAACACAAAGGCTTTTTAACTACTGAGTTAATCTCACCAGTCAAGGGCAAGGTCCTTTTCACTATAGCTGTGCAGGCCATGTTCATGCCCTGAGCTGTGTTAACTTAAGAACTCAGAGTGGCTGTGGCAGCTCCAGCCACCATATTAAGAGAGAAAATGACACAAAGATGTTGTGGCTTCCCTTTGCAACAGTTGAAACTCCATGAGAACTCCAGCTGCCTGTTCTATTCTACAGGTCTGGCTGACTGCCTGCAGACATGTCTCCTGGAGACATGTCTGGAGTGTCACAGAGAGGACAATGTACAGGGGCCACGGTGAGACCCTTTGCTGAGACTCAAAACCTGTGTGGAATGCCTCTGCCTCACACACATAAAGTCTCTCTGGGGAGACACTGCAACTTGGAGTCCCTGAGTGGTGCACTATCAAAGCTCACAAAACAGTGGCAGGCCTCTCCTTCCCCCTACAGTGATTTCTGTCAAAATGGCAGCACTGCAACATCTCAGCCTGCAACTATTTTAGGAGCTGTCCAAGGTGGCGCCTCTCCTTTCCCACCTCAGCCTATAGGAACACTAAGAGCTGTCCTACAGGTGCTGTCCCCAGTGGCAGCACCTCCTCTCCAGCCATCCCCGCAGCCCGCAGAGATGACACATCAACAAAAGTCAGCTGTAGCTTTGAAGGACTTCCCACCCTAAACCGAGGGAAACCAACAGGAAAAAAGAGGTGAAAAATAGCCACCAATCCCTAAGCAGGAAAACACACCAATCCTTGAGCTTCCCACACGCAAAAAACAAAACAAAACAAAACAAAACAAAACAATCCCTGAGCACAAAACCCCACCAATTCCTGAACAGCAAAACCCACCAATCCCTAAGCTCCCCATGCTCAGAACATGAAATCCACCCATTCTCACTCTGGATATCTCTGCCCTGAGAAGCTCTGCCCCCTCAGAAAGCCTATCTAAGCACTGCCTCTTTGGTTTTTTTGTTTGTTTGTTTTTTGTTTTTTTGTTGTGTTTTGTTTTGTTTTGTTTTTGAGACAGGGTTTCTCTGTGTAGCCCTGGCTGTCCTGGAACTCACTCTGTAGACCAGGCTGGCCTCGAACTCAGAAATCCCTTGCCTCTGCCTCTAGTTCTGGGATTAAAGGCGTGAGCTGGGGATCCCTAACTCTGGGAGCTGTAACACTTCTGCTAAGGAGGCTTCCTCTAAGAGCTCTGTCGTTCCTGGGCTCCCATGTCTCACGATGCTCTTCCACTGGGACATTGTTCCACCTCAGAGCTGTGTAGTTCTTAGACTCCCATGTCTTGGGCTGCCCTTACACTGGGATAACTTTTCCCTTCAGAGATGTATGGTTCCTGGGCTTCCCAAGTCCCAGGATACCCTTCCCACCCAAGCAGAAACAGTTACACAACTGCCTTGTTTTGCATTCCAGTATAGTGTGGGATGTAGATCTATAGATCTCAGTAAGTAGTAAGTGGATGGTATCCCCACTTGCTTTCTATTGTTGTAATAAGCACCAAAACTCAAAGTAATTAGAGGAAGGAAGGGTTTATTTGGCTTATATGCCACAATCATAGTCCATCACTGAGGGAAGTCAAGGCAGGAACTGAAGCAGAACAGGAACCTGGAGGCAGGAACTGAAGCAGAGACCGGGAAGGAATGCTATTTACTGGTTTGCTTCTCATGGCTTGCTCAACCTGCTTCCATAAAGATCCCAGGCCCACCTTCCTAAGGTTGGCAACTTCCCAGGTCTGGCACCACCCCCAGTGGGCTCGACCCTCCCATATCAATCATCAATGGAGAAAATGCCCTACACAGTTACAGAGTCTGCAGGCTTGCCTACAGATCAATCTGATAGAGGCATTTTTCCAATTTAGGTTCCCTCTTCCCAGATGACGGTAGCTTGTGTCAAGCTGACAAAAACTAGCCAGTGCAGACGGTCCCCTGTCTGCACTTTTGGCAATGTAAGGCATCAACAACTAATGCTGACAGCACCCAGTGTTGGTCCCAGATGCCATGGCCAGAAACATTCATCAAACCACAAGAAATTGCAGAGATTACTGAATTCAGTTAGCTCTGGTCCCCCCCCACACACACACACCCTATCCCCAACTAGCAGATGTATTCATATTTTCTAATATAATTTGAATCTCTGCTACCTGGCTTTGTCACAGGCAGGGGCCAAACAGAAGAATAAAATTTCTCCCCTGGGAATAACAATGAAAAATATTACTTGGAGACAGAGGGAGTAGTGGGGGAATTGTATGATTGATTGATTCTTACTTACCAGATGTCCTGCATTAGATGCTCTTGTGATGTGGTGGTGTGTGGGAATCCCATGAGATGATTCTGATGTGAGTGGAAGATGGACAAGCTCTGTTGTAAGAGATATTGATAAAGATGAATGGATGCTGCCTTAACAGAGCAGTGTGGACCACACAGTAAATGGAGCCCGAATACCAAGAAGTCAGTTTATTAAAAAATTAGTCCTGTTAAGAGATAAACTTAGCTCCTCTGACACTTTAAAGAATTTCTTTGATCTGACAAGGGTTCAAGTGCTCGGCAGGTCCAAAATATAAACAATTTAGGCTCTGCCAAGAGGGGAAAAATCTTATAGGGGGTTTGCAGAGGCGAAGCAGAAAGTACTTGATTGTTTAAGCTGTAAAGTTGCAAGGAGTTAGTTGGCTGTTTGGTTTCTGCTTAATTAGCCTCAAATTAAATTATGCTGTGTACATACAGACAGCTTCCATGTGTGTGTGCGTGTGTAGGAACCCCAAGATGCTGAAGTTGTCTCTGCCTGATGATTTCCCCATTAGAAAAAGGGACAAAGAAATGATACATGCACAGACAAATCACAGGCAGCCAGCCGTGTGAGGCCTCAGGACATCAGTTACTAGCCAGCACAGCCCGATGGAGTTCTCTCAAAAGAGTTTGGGTGTAGAGTGCCACAACCCCTCCTTTCCCCTCCCTGTCTTCCTCTTCCTTCTCCTTTCTCCCTTATCTTCTTCCTCTTTATGTCCTCCTTCCTTTATTTCTTTCCTTCTTCATCTTCTCCTTCTCTTTCTTCCACTCCTTTGCCAAAAATAAAATAAAATAAACAAATAAAATAAACATCAGGATGCTGTTACCGTCTCTTCCTCTTCCTCTTCCTCTTCCTCTTCCTCTTCCTCTTCCTCTTCCTCTTCCTCTTCCTCCTCTCCTACTCTTCCTCCTTCCTCTTCTCTTCTCCTTTCAAAGACTTTATGCATTGGTTGGGTTGGTATCTGAAGCATCCCACCCATTGGGCTCAGATTTTCTCCCCTCCTCGTTTATACTTTTCTCTCTTAACTAAAGCTCATCACCTCCTTAGAGTATGACTCAGTGTGGTTCTGACTCTTGGACTATGAAAGCTTTAACACAATTGACATGGAGACGATGAGTTACTCAAACAATCTAGAGCAATAAATAGCACACTTTAATCTCTCTCTGTCCCACTCCTGCTGAAGAGACAACCTCCTTTCTTTCCCTCTGCATGAATTTCTAGATGGACAGACAGCCCAGTGTCAGGCACTGAGTGGAGGAGTCTTTGTGACTCTGGGCTAGCCCCTCACAGCACATGGCTTCCTGTTTTCTCGGTTCTCTCCTCTTGGCAGCCTCTTCCTCTTGGTTTCTTGCCCTCTTCCGCAGATAGCCTTTGTTCCCCAGTGTCTCTACTTTATCTGTCCCTTTTCTCATTTCTCTGTCATCTACTTGTAGTGGAGAGAAGCAAAGCTCCTGAGGGGCCACTGAGAGGCATATATATTAGCAGGGATGTTGGGCTCTGAAAGATCCAACCCTTCGCTAAGCATTCTGGGTAGTAAGAGTTCTTTAGAACGCAAGATTAGAACCCGGTTGTAGCTGTACCTATAATCTGTTCTTACTAGCATAAATCTAACTCAAAGGGGATTAGAAAACACACACACACACACACACACACACACACACACACACACACACACACCATTATGCCGCCTGACCTCGGAGAATGAAACATCTAACACAGCTGCTATCCTCTCAAGGAGTACGCTATTCCCACAAGTTCCGTCAGGAAATGTGGAGTTCTATCTGCTTTCTGGAAAACACACTTCCGGTCAGCCGCCTGCCTCCGTGGCAGATAGCATTTCTTCAACACACTCTATCATTTTCTCATGCTAGCAGATTTCTGCCCAGAGATATGCTTCCTGTGCTTTCTACACACCAACCTCTTCATTCCCCAAACTCTTCCTGCTGTGCGGCCTATACAAGATCCAGTGACCATCACTGCTCTCTATGACAGGCTGAAACAACCATCCCATTCTCTTCTCCAGGATCTGTCCCTAGTGTTTTGTTTTTGTTTTTTTGTTTTTGTTTTTGTTTTTGTTTTTTTTTTCCTGCCAGGCACTAGAAAGCCAAGAAGTGCCTAAACAACAGTTTAAACCCAATGGTTTGAATGGATCAGTGTGATCATGAGAGTCAACCCACCTTTGCTACCACCTAGAGCAGGCTAAGCTTCTGTAGCAGGTGTCCAGTGGGTCCTTCCTTCCTGTGGGTCCTTCCTTCCTGTGTGATGGCTGTAAGACCCTTTTGGGCACTGTATGTAACTAATGCTATTGTTGTTCTTTATCTCATTGAATCCCACTCAGGAAGACCCTCACCATTGTGCCCAGGACAGTCACTGAACGTGGAGAGGAAGGACGCTCTTCAAACTCTCACGCCAAGGAGGTGGCAGAGCAGGGACACAGGATTCTTACCTCCAGGTCTTTCCATTTGGAAATGAAGATAGTGACAAGGCGTTCTTAATTAGGGCTCTTTGTGTTTCCATCTGAGCAACACCCCCTCCCCATTTTCCCCTTTTGAACTCATATAACATAAATCTTACAAATGTGAAGTTTTGATAAAATGCTTTGAAATGCATGAATTTATTCTTGAAACTAGAATAATTAAATTAAAGGCCACGTTTCTGTTTCATCAATCAGAACATTATTGAACTTCCAGAACATTTTCTTGGGTTTCAGAAGACAGGGTCATATTCTGAGCTCTGTACTTCTGTTCTGAACGCACATTTCTTTAATCAAAAATAGCTCTTTGAGGGTCTTACCTCATGATCCTCTTTCCTCACCCCTCCCCCCAAGTGTTGGGACTTCGGGTGTGGTCTGAGAACTAATTCTGCAGTTTGTTGTTTGTTTGTCTAAAAGTAAGGAAAAACCTTCATTCTGTTCTGACAATGAGCTATTTTCTTCATTGTATACTTTAAGAAAATGTAATATCAAAAGAGCAACCCTTCATTTCTCATTGCTTGGTGCATCCAGAAAGCAGGAAATATGACATCATGTCCGGCATGGCAATTTTGGGCAGAGTTGTCTGCATATTAAGAAGCCATTTTTCCCCTTCCTCTGCTATCTTGTACAGTCATTTTATATATAATGATGGGTTTATCATAACATTTTCATACACGTATATGAACTTTATTTTAAATATATACATAGGGGATGAAACATTTTTTAACTATGGCTCTTTCTTGGGCCATGTCAGATTAGACTTACCAGAGAGAACCAACTACAAGAGCACGCTAAGTTCTTTGAGCTTTACTTCTGAGTCTGCCACAGGCCCGTGGCATTCCTGAGAGAGCCTTTGAAAAGCCTTGCTTTCCGTTCTTCCACTGTTCGAGGAGATTTACAATGTGCTACAGAGATCCTGAGGAGGTAACATGGAAGGATGGCCAAGCGCTTTGAAAGCACTAACTGGTTATTAATGATTTAGGGACACATCCCATTTTAACATGGAGCATGCCTGTGAAATGTCTCGTACCCGAGCTTCTCAGAAACCATCTGATGCCTTTAAAAAGAGACTTTAAAATTAGTTCTCATTTTATGATGCTCAATGTTCTCTTGTGGCAGTTGTCTTGTTGTGTTCCTAAGAAAAAGCCCTGGGTGGTATAAATAACACACAGCCAGCCCTCCCAGTGTGTGGGCTGTACTGCTGTGGATTCAAGCACCCTAAGATTGAAATATTCCTTTTTTAGAAAAGCATCTGCACTGAACATGTTTAGGCTTTTTTTCTTTGTCATTGTGCCCTAAGAATTCAACCTAGCCACTAACAGACATATTACATTGCATTAGCTACTATCTGCAATCCAGAAATGATTTGTACATAGGAATATAAGCACAAGTTATATCATGATGACAGATGATGAAGTCTAACCAAAGAGTCTTGAGCATGCAAAGATTTTGCTGTCTATGTGGCTGGGCAGGGTAAGATTTTAGAACCAATTTGGGGAGATTCCAAGGCACAACTGTATTTTCTTGAAATGGGACTAAAAGAATACCCTACAAATACTTCTTGTTTATACAAACAAGTGTTTATTAATATTATTCTCATGTAAGGAAAATTCTGGGGTAAGGCACCAAGGGAAGATGTTGATTCCATAGCAACATCAAATATCCAATGTCACTGTATCTTTTTCCTTTATAATCCTTGATAAATTGGCATGTCACTTTCTGATCTCAAAATGGCTGCTACAGCTCCTCAAGACATACTTATTTTGAAGGTATGAGATGCAAAGGAAGGAATCTAACTCTCTCTCTCTCTCTCTCTATATATATATATATATATATATATATTCCTCTTTTGTTTGTTTGTTTGTTTGTTTTAACAAAATTTACTTCACAAACCATTCTTCTAGCCCTGAATCAAATGACCACTGATAAGGTGAGAAAATTAGAAACTATATCAGTTACTTTTCTGTTGCTATGATACAGCAAGACAAAGCAGTCAATAGATGTCTTTTATTTGGGAAGAGTTTATTTGGGCTTACAGTCTCAGAGGGTTAGAGTCCAGGATGGCTGATGGGAGCCAATTGTGGCGGGCATAATGGCTGGAGCAGCAAACAGACAACTCATTTTTGAACTTCGAAAACAAAGCATAAGGTGAACGAGACATGGTGAGAGTCTTTAAACTCTCAAATCCCACCTCTACTCTCATATTTCCTCCAACAAATCCTAAATGACTCCTAAATCTCTCAAACAGCTCCATCAATTAGGGACCAGGTGTTCAAATGCTTGAGACTGTGGGAGACATCTCATTCAAACTACCACAGACAGCAATGTGGATATTTTATTGTTGCTGTGGTTTTGTTTCTTCCCCAGCACGTCCTTCTGGCTTGCTTGGAAGGAAGCCACAAGGGAAAAGGGGCCAAGGTCAGTGGAGAGTCTCAGGGATGCCCCCTGTGCTTTGATGAAGAAAGTCCTTTTGATAAATGGTAGCTATTCACAAGCCAGTTTCTCAGAGCTGTGGAAATATGTGACAATAGCTTATAAACTTAACTAGTATTTTAAGGTGGATGAAAGCCACCCTGAAGGGTCTTACTTCCCCAGTACCACCGATTTCATGATGCTACAGGATGTAGGTTTTCTCCCCAGCAGATGCAACAGTCCCAGCTTGCTAGTGTTTCTGAGCAATTGCCTTTAATCTGTTTTCCAAAACCTCTGCCTGCTTTTTGCTTTCCTTGTTTTACTAATTATCAAGAGAAGCACAGTAAGGCCATGATGAATACGTTAGAAGAATGAGTCACTTAACAGAGACCGCTGTAGGGAAGACAAATGTGTGGGTCTGGTTGGGATTTCTTTAGAAAAAAAAAAAAAAAAAAAAAAAAAAAAAGCTGGAGCATACAATGTAGTGAAGGAGCACTTACTCTATGGGAGGATGGGGGCAACTGGGTTAAGGAAAGGCACTGTCAATGTGGCATGCCAAGGACCAGGAGTGGCAGCCAAGGCTCTCTCACACTGAGAAAACACTGAACATCTCCAGAAAAACTGACCTCTGCCACATTTGCCTGTAGAAAGAGAGTGCACATCAAAAACAGAGGCTGGCATATACACAGCTTCTTAAAGCAGTAGTTCTCGACCTGTGGGTCAAGACCCCTATGCGGTCACATATCAGGTATGCATACCAGTTATTTACGTTATGGTTTATAACAGCACAGAATTATAGTTATGAAGCAGAAATAAGATAATTTTATGGTTAGGTAGGGGTCACCACAACATGAGGAACTGTATTAAAGGGTCACAGCATTAGGAAGGTTGAGAACCACCGCCTCAAAGACTTTAAATGCAAACAATTTGTATGGTATTTGGCAATTTAGAAAAGGCAGAGTTTAGTTCCCATTCCTTGCAAAATTCTCATTACTAGCCTTGTTATGGCTGCTATTGAGCCCCAGTCTACCACACCCATAGCCACCAAATGTGGGCAGAGGTTAAAAAAAAAAAAAAACTCTTACAGCAAAAGAAATTTCCCTTAAGTGCGGACTTAAATGGACTTCATCTATGTCTAAATTCAATGGACAAAGGCTTAATTTAAGATAAATCACACAGATGGCAGATCTGGTGTCTGGAATATAAAGCTAACAGTCATTGTTCCCCAAGGACCTAGTAGGTGCTAGACTCTACTGTTAGTACATGTCTGTCTTTGAATCTCACAGCAACCCTAAAGTGACAGGAAGTATTCAGCGAGCCAGAATTGAGCTGAGGAACCTGAGGTGCGGAAAGATTGGTTGCACAACATAGGAAAGACAGGAGGAGCAGAGCCGGGTTTCACAGCATGGCTCTTGAATTTGTTTTCTCATAGCTAGGACTCAATGCTGGGCCTTCACCAGCTTGCCTGATATGCAGGGCAGTGCTGGAAGAACAGGCCACCAGTAGTCTCTTTACTTTTAAGTTGCTGTTTACTGCTCATCCCCTAAGCAGTGAAGGCATTTGGGACTGGATAACTCTTCCAGCAGTAATTAAAGATGGCACTTTTAAAGGACCTTCTGTTCTGCCCCTCCATTTGCTACTGATCTCTGTCAGATTTAAAGTGGCATTTTGCCTGAGAGTCTCCTTGAGATTTCAATTCACATCAAAAGCTACATTTTTTGGAAGAAATCCTCCAAAGTCAAAGATGTGTTAGTTCTTTTTTTTTTTTTTCCAGTATCCTGATCTCTAAACGCCAGAGTTAAGAGAGAGAAGCTGTCAGAGGAACAAGAAACCATGAGAGAAACCAACCCAGACACGAGCTATGCAGGAGGCACCTGTGTCCCTGGAACTTCGGGAATCCTCTCAAAAACCTGCTCAACACTGTTCTAGCTGTTTGCCACTATGAACTCATAAATCATTCTAACACTCATTAGCCTAAAATAATCCCTTATTTTTCTCATGAATCTGCAGTTTGGCAGCTGGAAGAAGGCAGGTGTCCTGTTTAGCTAGAGTAACTTGAAGACTGAGTCTGCCTGAATGTCAAAGTTCCTCGTTCCTATTCAATAGCCAGCCTAAGGTTGGTGCATGTGTGTGGGGGTGGGGGTGGGGGGTGTATGTGTGTGCATGTGCGTGTGTCTGGGTGTGATGCTGACTGTCAGCTGCGACACCAAAATCTTTCAGTAGTGTGGCTTGCTTTCCTTACAACATGGGACCTCGGTAAAAATCTTGGGTGGAGAGGGCGAGCGGCAGCCATAGTGTCCTTTAGTACTTAGCCTTGAATTAACATAGTCCTCTCCAAAAGTCCCAGGACCCAGATTCAAAGAACGTGTCAGGAACATCTTGTTAAGAGAAGAAGACTGTTGAAGCCTAGCTCAGAGGAGTGCTGCTCTTCTGGAATTTTCTCCTTGGGGGAGGGACTCAGGGTGGTAAAGGGGTGATCCCTTTCAGTTTTACCACTGCAAAACAAAACAGTGGTTGTCCAGAATTTCAGTTGTATGTTAATTCAACTTTTGGGGAAAACATATTCAATTGAAATCATTTTCATAATTCTATCAGTGATAACTCTGAGGGTTCTTTATTATTTAAATTACTTCATCTGTGTGGGTTTTATTGTGAGTTTTGCCTGCATATATGGCTGTGCAACTCTTACATGCCTGATGCCTGCAAAGGCCAGAAGAGGGTGCGGGAATACCTGGAACTGGGCTTACGGATATTCATTCATGCGTTGCAGTGATGGCAGTCAAACCATGAACCTCTGGAAGAACAGCCAGTGCTTAACCACTGAGCCAGGCTTCTGGGACCCTGCAGGTTTGGTTTTACCCACCACAGAAAGTTGCTCAAGATGGCTTCTCTGGGCCTCTGATTGCCAATGATAAAGCCACCTTGGGCACAGGAATCCTTTTCAGTGACAGTTTGGGACACTTGGTGTCTGTGGCCTTGAGCATGGACAGAGGCAAGGAAGGTGAATGGAACAAGACCAAAAGCCATGCAGCTGCCTTGGAGCTCTCCAGTGACACCGGGGACAGTAGGGCAGACTAGGGGAATGATTATGTAAAAAATACAAAGAAAAGGGCATTTTCCCACTATCTCGGGCTTTTCCTGGAGACCTTATAAATAGCACAAGTGACTAACCGATCCCTTCCTTTCCCTCCTCTGCCACGTACTGGGTGACAAGGCAGGAAAAGACACCAGATAAGCTCCAGGCTAGAGTGGCTGAATTTGTTCTTGTTTGTCCATGTTAAGCTTCCTGATCCAGCTGGCTTGGGGAATCAGTAGTCAAACCTACAATGCAGATTTCATATTCTCTGTCTCTCTCTACCTCTCTGTCTGTCTCTTTCTCTGTTGATCTCTCTCTAGTCAGAAATCATAGCCTAGAGATTCTATAAGTTGAACAGAGTTAACATGAGCCTTTAGAAGAAAACATTATCTGTAGATGTGTGGTCAATGAAGACATCGACCAAGGCGCTTTCTTCTGCCTTCTGACTCTCATAGATACACACTAACATCTTTCTGTATACCACGTGACCAAACACTCATTTATACCATGAGAGCAATCACTAGAAAGAAGTGGGCTCTTCCGGGCAGAATCACAATTCCCTCCCTGCTTTAGACACTCCCTCTCTGAGCTTTTTCTCTTACTCTTGACATACCAGCTATTAAGAGCCCAGGCCGCCTTATATGTTTCAGGCTATCCTTCCACCAGCCTGGAGTTGACTGTTTGGGTCCATGGAAAGAGAAGAGTTTTTCAAATGCCAACTTTGAACATCAGAACTTGGATACTAATCATCCTTGTTCCAGTGTGATGGCAGGGTCAGGGAGAGGAATATCTTTGTTAGAAGGAGGTGATGCAGGTGGGATGGTCAGACTGTGTGAATCAGTCAGAATCATGTTCTGAAATGCTAGCCAGGGCTGTTTCTGTGTTATGCACACCTTTAATTTTCTTTTTTGTTTTCTCTCCTTAACTTTATACCACAATGTCCAATCCAGAAAATCAATGAAGTGTAACACAGGAAATTAAGAGTGGTTTGGACATTTCCCCTGAGCCCATAGCAAGATCCCCCCAACCCCCCCCCCCCCCCCCGCCCAAGCGAAACAGTGTGTTCACACCTTCTTAGAATATTCTCAAACTGAGTTTTCTTACACTAAATTAGAAAGTTTGGAGTCAAAACAGG